>JADMLD010000891.1:0-91761 GCA_017589585.1 Phylloscopus whistleri
TCTCTCACCCCAGGCCGGCTATAGGAGAACAAATCTCGCAGGGGGCAGAAGCTGAAATCACTGAGCGAAATCACTAAGAACTGAATCGCTGCTCTACCTCCCTGCTGAGTTCGCTCCCTGCCAGCTGAGAGAGTGCTTGGCCCCTAGGTAGTGTCTCCGAGGAGATACTTTTCAGGGTGGCTCAGCCTCTTGGGGGTCCAGAGCTACGGACCCCCCCTCACCAGCCAGAATAATAATTTCCGAATTACAGTCTGGGTCGAGATTTGTGAGATCTCTTTTTTGGACAGCCAATTCATTTGTATTATTTTTCTTCTGCCAATCCATAGTTTGGGTTTTATTAGGGGTAAAGAGGCCCAACCGACCTAGCGTGGAAGGACCTCTGATAAGGCGAGGGGGGATGCCTGGCCGTGCCCGGTCTCCACAAATCAAAAAGATTCCTTTGGGGAAGGCCAAGGGTTTATAATTTATGGTAGAGGTCATTTTTATGGACGATCCACTCACACCACTTCCTGGCTGTATAAACATCTTTGACCTGCAAAACCAGGGAAAATAGTTTTTCCTGATTCTTCAGGGTGAAAATGAACTGAACACAATAGGTGGCTTCTGACAAGCTGAGGAGTTCCAGCTCCTGCGGCTCATCTGATGACTGGGACAGCTCAGGGATCCAGTCCCTCCATAAAATAAGAGGATTTAAAACAGGAACAGAGACCTTGCGCTCTGAACGTTCCTCCAGGAAAGAGCGGTAAATGCGACCAGGGGCATTATCATTAATATCTTTCATCACTTTCAAAAGGGTGGGGGGAAATTCTTGGGTTTGAGCAGGATCCCCACGAGGCAAGTGGACATTGGTCAACGGCTGAGGCTGAAGAGAGGCATATGTGGTCTTGACCCATGGATCGTGCAAGGGTGGCCCACACATTTGCCTTTGGTTGAGGGACGATCCAACAGAAGGTCGGTGCCAGAAGACTGGTGAGCAGGATTAACTGCAATAGGCAAGCAGTTGAAGAGGCTTCCATCTGGGCCGGGCTCAGAGTCACTATGACAAAACTTAAAATAATAACATAATTAGTTTAAATCCAGGGAGGTAGGGGCAGGAAGGACTCTTCTCAAGATGCCTTTCCACGCTTTTTCCTTTGCCAGGACACCACCGACACCTGTGACACTTTTGTCCTCTGATCAGAGACTTTTGGGACATAGGGTCTCACCCATTTGGATGGTATCCACCTTAAACCTGTGGGGGTGGACACGCAGGCGTACCCACGTCCCCAAGTGATTAAATCATGAGGTCCCTCTGTCCCTCTGGTCTCTGGATCCTTTATTAGCACTGGCGGCTTAGCCCTCAGAGCCAACTGGCTACTTCCTCCAAAGTGGCAGACGATTGGTGGGTTCAGGTCTCGAAAGAACAGTTTAAAAAATTAATGGTGAACAGTGCCTTGGACAAGCGGATTGAAGGGGGTCAACTTTTAGGACTTGCTGTTGTTGATCGAGGACCCTCTTTATGTCCTGGTGGGTCCTCTTCACCACGGCTTGACCTGTCGAGGAGTGGGGGATGCCTTTTTGTGCTCCACTCCTCCCCTTGCTGCAGGAAGCTGCAGAATTCCTTGGACCGATAGGTGGGCCCGTTGTCAGTCTTCAGGGCCTTCGAGATACCCAAGAAGGAGAAAGCCTGAACGAGATGCTTTATCGCATCCCAGGATTTCTCCTCGGCTTGGGCGGAGGCGTAGACAGTACCGGAAAAGGTGTCCACCGAGACGTGCACGTACTTCAGCCTGCCAAACTGGGGTATGTGTGTCACATCTGTCTGCCACACCTCGCAGCTGCTTAACCCTCTGGGGTTTGCACCGGCACTTAAGGTGGGAAGTGCGTGCTTCTGGCAGGAGGGACATGTGGCCACGATCGCCTTGGGCTGCTCCCGGGTAATATGAAACCTGCGAACAAGACCTGGCGCGTTCTGATGGAATAGCTAGTGGCTGATTTTCACCTGTTCAAAAACATTAGGAAGTGGGGCCATCTCCACAGGGGCAGTGAGAGCGTCAGCTCTTCTGTTTCCCTCAGCGATGAACCCAGGCAAATCCATGTGCGACCTCGTGTGCATTACAAAGAAAGGTTGCTCTCAGTGGGAGACTAACTTTACTAGCTTTGAGAGCAATTGGAAGAGCGCAGTGTTGGATACCTCTTGCAGTACTGAATACTCTGCTCTGGAGACCACTCCCGCAACGTACATGGAGTCGATAACTAATTTGAATGGTTCAGAGAACCTTTCAAAAGCCCGAACGACTGTGGCCAACTCAGCAACCTGAGGTGATCCTTCTACCTCAGCAACATCTGCTTCCCACTGCTGAGTCTGAGGGTCTTTCCAAGTCAAGATTGACTTGTGAGACCTTCTGGACCCGTCCGTAAAAACTGTCAGGGCTTTTAAAGGTCTCTTGCTCTGAATGCTTTCCAAAGCCAATGTAAATTGGGCATCCTGATTGAAAATTTTGTTGGCTGGCTGATGAATTGAAATTTGTCCTGAATAGGAGTCCAGAGGAAACTGCAATGCTTCATTCTCTTGAAGCAGCTGTTCCAACATTGCCTTGGTAATTTGGCCCGTTTTTAGCCTAATTGGTATATGAATGCATTCGAAGTCGCATCCGGCCAGTTCCCTAATTTGGGTTCTGGCCTTCCGGATTAGTTCAGCCGCCAGCTCCTATGGCCTTGTCATTCTCTTGGACCTCTGGTGGCTAAGAAAGACCCACTCTATCACCAAGAGAGGATCTCTCTTGCCTCGGTCCTTCTTGGAGATGGAAGCTGTGTCCCATTGAAAAATGACCCCATGGAGGTGTGGCAGATTTCCTAAAATGATGAAATTGAAAGGCAGGTCAGGTTCGCACCTTTTAGCCTGCCTGGTGGACATGTTGACCTGGACCTTTTCCAGCGCTTTCTGTGCCTCTGGGGTGAGTGCCCTTGGAGAACTGAGCTCCTCTCCTCCTTTCAGTAAATCATAAAGAGGTGCTAGATCCTCGGTGGTAAGGCCTAGCCAGGGCCTCACCCAGGTCAACACCCCACATAGTTGATGGGCATCTGCGAGGGTCCTGATTTTTGTCTTTATAGCAAATTTTTGCGGCACAATGGTCTGCTTCCCAATTTCCAGGCCCAGATACTGCAAAGGCGGCACCCTTTGAATTTTCTGCTCCTGCAGCTCGAACCCTGCAGCAACCAATGCATTGATTGTCAGGTTGAGCACGTGGGCAAGTATGTCGCTGTTGGGGGCGCACACAAGGACATCATCCATGTAATGATGTATGATGGCCTTCTCCGCGGCTGCTCGGATGGGGGACAGCAAGGAAGAGACGTACCATTGACAGATAACTGGACTGTTCTTCATCCCTTGAGGGAGAACTTTCCAATGGTACCTCTTCCTTGGGGCCTCTCGGTTGATGGTGGGAACGCAAGGCATCATCTGGATGTAGGGGAATTTGAAAAAAGCAATCTTTTATATCAATAACTGCCAATTCCCAATCTCGGGGGAGCGTTGTTGGGGACGGCATCTCAAGCTGGAGAGATTCCATATCTTCTATGACGTTGCTAATTTGCCTGAGGTCATGGAGGAGTTGCCAGCGGGTTTTGTCAGCCTTTTAAATGACAAAAACTGGAGAATTCCATGGTGATGTGGTCTCCTCGATGTTGCCTTTCTTGAGCTGCTTTTCCATGAGCTCATTGAGTGCCTTCAATTTCTGTCCCACCCAAACTGGTACATCTGTCTTCAAATTCAGTTTTCAGGTGGGGCACTCCTCAGTGACTGCTGCCCAAAAATCCTGCGTGGGGTCTGGGATGTCAATTGTGACCCCCACTGGGCCATCAGGTCTCTCCCCAGCAAGGGCTCCGTATAGTCCAAAACGAATGGGCAGAGGTTCGCCAATTGCCCATTCGGCCCCTGCATTTGTACAATGCTCTGCAATCGTTTTGCCAATTGTAAGCCCCCTACTCCTTGGATGTGACCAGCCACGTTTTGCAAGGCTCAATGCAATGGCCAATCCTGTGTGGGTATGATTGTCAAATCTGCCCCCGTGTCTAGGAGATCCTTGATGTTTAGTGTCTCCCCACCCACCCGAACCTCACAGTCCACCTTAAGTTTCTGACTGTTAATAGCTTTGACAGGGCAAGCCGGCGGGACTTCCTTCGGTAGGTCCCCGGTGGAAATTGCCTGAGCAATGATTTGCCCTTTTGGTAAAAAGATTGGTGGGTGAGTGCAGTGCAGCCAGAGAACGAAACACCCAGGGTCCGATTCTATGTCCCTGGAGCAACATCGATCTCATGCGGAGTGTACTTACAATCCCCAACAACGAGATATTTATGTCCAATCCGTGTCCAAGAGCCTTGCTCATCTGGGTTAACTGAGACGAAGTGCCAGTCGTCATCGCCAAGATGGAGCTGCTCTGTCAGGTGTAACCTGAAGGGTTCATACCGTGAATTGGTGATCAAAATTGGTTCTGCAAGGTCGTGGTTGCAGGGTGTTGTGTCCAGTGGCAAGTCTTGGGAAGGAGCTCATGTTGCATTTGGATTTTTAAGATGAACGTTAGAGTTAGTGTCCTTTTTAATTCTCCCCCTCCCTCTCCTGGCTCAGGTCACCTAATTTCTGTCTTTGCGCTGGGTGGACCTGTGGTCACCCTTTAGGTTTTTTTGGGTTTTGTTTCCCCCCTTGGGCTTGCTCTGTTCCCCCTCCCTCTGTGTCATGTATTTCTCAAAATCCCTTTTCATCGGGCATTGAAGGTACCAATGCCCCGATTTATGGCACAGCCAACAAGGTCGATTGGGGTCGGCTTTGAATGACTGTCGCCTCGACGCAGGAGTGTGGCGGGTAGATTGCTCTGCGGCGTCAGCTGCTGCTGCTCGTATGGTGGGATGCGGTGGCTGCCTGGAACAATGGTCTGCTGGCAGACCCATCAGAGGCACTTCCTTTTCACAGACCTGTAACATATCTTGAAGAGTAGGCGGGGGCTCCAGGGGTAAACTTAGGATGTCTGCGTGACATTGCTCATTAGCGTTCAGAAGTGCCAGTTGCCCTAACAGCTCTTTCTGCAAACTCTCATTTTTGACCTGAAGCTCCACAGCCCGTGTGAGCTTTTCTACAAACTCCATGAAAGGCTCTGAGGATCCTTGTTTAATTTTAGCATACGGAGGCAGTGGGCCACCTGGCTGCCCACCGAGGAATGCCCGCTCAGCAGCATCTTTGATGATCTCTAAAACAGGGACTGGGATTTCAGCAGCTTGTGTCAGGGCAAGAAGCCATTGGCCCTCACGGCAGAGATGGTCCAGGGTTATTTAATTCCCATCAACTGCGGTGTTAGGATCTGTCAACATGCTCGGAAGGGCATTCCTCAGCAGGTTTTTCCATGTTGCCTCCCAGAGCATGTACTCTGTGGAAGTCATTAAACATGAAAAAAGCTGCTTCAGATCAAATGGAACTGCTACTGTTCCGGCCAGATTGGCATGTAACAAACCACGGAAGTACGGGTTGTTACGTCTGTACTCCTTGTGGGCCTTACACAGATCCTTGGTAATTCCCTGTGAGAAGGGCTGCCAGTTAGTATGGGTGATGCTTCTGATAGTATAGGGTTAAAATGATTTTTTGTAGAACTGCAAGCGGGTAACTAAGAGGGTGGTGGTTAGGAAAGGTAACGGTTGGGAAGGGAAAGGCCCGGGCTTGCTGGTCAACAGGGCCTTGAGAATAGAACGTTAGTTTTGCTATAGTTGCCGTAGCTAAGGCCATTGTTTTAACTAAATCAAGTCTGACTTTGTTTGGGGGAATTGAATATGATCATTGTTTGGCTAAATTACAAGAAATTTTGCTTAGGAACAATCTAGGGTAACCAATCAATATGTAGCTGTGTGGCAGAAGGGTATAAAACGTGTGTGTTGCTAATCACTGTCAGAGTCACATTTGGGTTTGTCTGTGTACCCCAGCTCCCAGAGCTCCTCAATAAAAGCACCTGCATATAATCATTCCGTGATTATGTGTTTCCAATGCTAACATTTTGGCGACCCAGATGGGACCTTGTGAGCGCTGCTGAGGACCCCGTGACCCGATCACGCTCCAGCCGGCACCGAGGGATTCTCGGGGAGCCCATCGCGCTGCGACCCCCCGCCGCTCACAACCTTCCCTGGAAGGTAAGGTGCTTTTACTCTGGTTTATGGTATGTGCCTGCCAGTAAGACGCAGCAAAGGCTACGCTTGGTTGGGCTAAGGAATTCCTGGTTTGTGCCTAGGCGCCGTCCGTCAGTCAATGCGAAAGCGTTGCGGGTTCGGCATTGGTTGTCTAATCGTAGCTGTAATATGGAGAAGCTAAAAGGATTAAAAGGGGTTTTGGGCGGCAATGCCCCCATCCCGGGTGCTTCTCCTTTGGGTTGTTTGTTGGCACATTGGAAAGAGGGGAATTTTGGTCAAGAGTTACGGAATGATAAGTTGATTTATTATTGTGATGTATGGTGGCCAAAATATGTTTTGCAGAATGAGAAAACATGGCCAGAAAATGGGTTTTTGCAATTTGATATGATTTTATTGCTTATGTTGTTTTGTAAACAAGAGGGGAAACTAGATGAAGTTTTATATGTTGATTTGTTTTTTTACTTGCGAGGAAAACCAGTTTGGCTGGTGGAGTGTGGTTTGAAGGCATTGATGCTTGAAGATAAGCACTGCTTGGCTTGCATCCAGAATAAGCGCTGTGTAGAACATTTAGCTCTTGGGAGGGGGGTTGACGGTTTGGATGCTAATTTATTAGTGGGACCCACCGCCTCTGCTAACACCCCCTCGGCATCGGATTCCACTCCATTTGCTCTCACCCCACCGGATTCCCTTACCTCTCCCTCGTGTACCCCTGCCCAGTGTTCTGTTCCGCACAGTTCTAGTCTACCAGATTCTTTCGCCCCTCCTCTGCTTACCCCTGCCCAATATATCTCTCCTCCACCTTTGCCTGCTCAGGGAAATCTCCCCTTTTCACCTAGGTTTGCTCAAGAAAATAGCTTTGTGTCTGTTCAGGGCTATCCTCCTCCCCTGCCAACGCCTGCTCAGAGATTTATCCCTCCACCTACACCTGCCCAGGGGTACCCTCCTCTCCCACCTACGCCTCCTTCACCGGCTCCCGTCCCCTCTGTCTCCCTATACCCTCCTCTGCCGGAATTTCCCACTGTTTCTCTCTCAGGTGGCAACCAGGATTTGGGACAGGGATGGAAGGGAGGGGGGTACAGAGAGGACAGGGCAGAAAGTAGGGACAGTGAGGACAATAAGTCAGACGCCCCAGTAGCCCACTGTACACGAGGACGGTTGGCCCCAACCTGGCCCCAGGCAAGGAAAGGAATATTGAAATCAAGCAAACAGAAAAAACTATTATTGCCCCATTGAGGCAGGGAGTGGGAGCTGAGGGACCAGTTTTTGTAAAGGTACCTTTTTCACCTGCTGATTTGGTCACATGGAAACAGTCAGCTGGATTGTATAGAGATAATCCAGATAAAGTCACTTGTGTGTTTAGGATGATAATGAAAACTCAGAATCCTGATTGGAAAGATATTCAGGTGATTTTAGACACCCTGATGGGTGAAACAGAAAGGGGACCAAGATTGGGTTTGAATCAGTGTGCATATTGCAAGCACAAGGAGCACGGAAAAAAAAAAAAAAAAAAAAGGGTTTAAACCGGTTTTACCAGGGCAATCAGTTCCAGCAAGGAGGCGCTACCAAGGTGATGATGTTATATGCTGGGTAAAAAGAATTCACACCCCGGGAACCTCCGGTAACTTTACAGTTAGGAGATAACCGAGTGAAGTTTTTGATTGATGCCAGAGCAACACATTCGGTATTAAACTATGTAGAGGGACAAATTGGAAATAAGTCAGCTGTAATTATTGGAGCCACAGGGAAGGAGGAAGTACGGCCATTCTTGCCATTCCCTGGATTTGAGTTTTGGGAACAAAGTTTTAACACATGAATTTTTATATATGCCTGGGTGTCCAACTCCACTTTTAGGGCGTGATTCATTGGCAGCACTAGAGGCAGAAATTACCTTTGAGAATGGTGAACTTGTAATGAGAGTACCTGAGTCCAAAACAGGAAAGATTTTAATGATAAGAGAAAATCCAATTCCTAATATTCCCAAGGAGGTGGAAGATGCAGTAATCCCCTCTGTGTGGGAGACAGATATACCTGGAAAAACTAAATTAGCACAACCGGTACATGTAGAATTGAAAGAAGGGGGCAGGGCGGTACGGATTAAACAGTAACCTACAAAACCAGAAGCACGACGGAATAGCTAAAACCATTGATAAATTTTTAAAGTATCAAATTTTACAGGAATGTGAATCAGAATATAATACTCCAATATTCCCGGTGAAGAAACCCAATGGTGAGTATAGACTTGTACAGGATTTAAGGGGTATAAATGAAATAACCAAAGACATTCACCCAGTGGTTGCCAATCCCTATACATTGTTAGCATCCGTAAAAGAGATATATAAGTGATTTACTGTAATTGATCTAAAAGATGCTTTTTTCTGCATACCCCTTGACCAAGAGAGTAAGAAACTATTTGCCTTTGAGTGGGAACATCCAGAAAATGGAAGAAAGACCCAGCTCACCTGGACGAGGTTACCCATGGGGTTCAAAAACTCCCCCACCCTATTTGGAAATCAACTGGCAAAGGAGCTGGAAATCTGGACCAAGGGAGGACAGGTACCAAGAGATAAATACCTTTTGTTGCAGTATGTTGATGATATACTGATAGCAACAGAAGAAAAGACAACGTGCATAAAAGTAACAATTGAAATTTTAAATTCACTGGGAATGGGAGGATATAAAGTGTCTAGAGAAAAGGCACAAATTGCCCAACAGACTGTGATTTTTCTGGGATGTGAAATCTCACAAGGACAAACAAAACTAGGTACTAACCGTATCCAAGCTATTTGTGCTATTCCAGAGCTCCAGAATCTCCACGAACTGTGAGTCTTCCTCGGAATGACCGGGTGGTGCCGTCTGTGGATCATGGACTATGGACTGATTGCAAAACCTTTGTATGAGGCCCAGAAGACGCAGCCGTTCACCTGGGGCAAACCACAGAAAGAGGCTTTCCTGAAACTGAAAGAAGCACTGATGACTGCTCCAGCATTGGGGTTACCTGATCTATCTAAAGACTTTCAGCTGTACGTGCATGAGAGGCAGCGACTGGCATTGGGAGTCCTGACCCAATGATTGGGAAGTTGGAAAAGGCCGGTGGGTTACTTTTCCAAACAACTCGACAACATAAGCGCCGGGTGGCCCTCATGCCTGCTAGCAGTGGCAGCTATTGTGCTGCTGATACAAGAGGCCAGGAAGCTCACAATGGGAAGACACATGGATGTTTATGTGCCACACATGGTAACCACTGTTTTGGAGCAAAAGGGAGGCCACTGGCTCTCTCCCAGCCGGATGATGAAATTCCAGGTAACCCTAACTGAGCA
Organism: Phylloscopus whistleri; assembly: GCA_017589585.1. Classification (NCBI taxonomy): domain Eukaryota; kingdom Metazoa; phylum Chordata; class Aves; order Passeriformes; family Phylloscopidae; genus Phylloscopus; species Phylloscopus whistleri. The sequence goes on from JADMLD010000891.1 coordinate 9,465, forward strand.
GGATGACGTGACACTAAAGACAACTAACCTCTTGAATCCAGCTTTGTTTTTAGGTACTACAGCTGAGGAAGGTCCACTGGAACATGACTGTGTGGAACTAATTGAATACACCTATGCAGCAAGAGCAGACCTGAAAGACGTTCCCCTGGAGCAACCAGAATGGGAACTTTTCACAGATGGAAGCAGCTTCGTAGAGAATGGAATCAGATACGCCGGATATGCGGTAACCACAATTGACACCATAGTGGAGGCAAAAGCCTTACCACCAAACACATCTGCCCAGAGGGCAGAACTGGTAGCATTAACCAGGGAACTAGAGCTGAGTGAGGGAAAAGCAGTAAACATATGCACTGACTTGAAATATGCCTTTGGAATAGTGCATGTGCACGGAGCACTGTAGAAGGAAAGAGGACTGTTATCCTCCCAAGGTAAACATATTAAACATCAAGATGTAGTCCTGCAACTGATCAATGTGGTATAAAAACCGGAACAGGTAGCAATTATGCATTGCAAAGCACATCAATTAGGCAACTCCAAAATCTGTGAGGGAAATCGAAGAGCCGATTGGACAGCCCGCCAAGTGGTGCGAGAGGTGCAGACACAATGGCATTGATACCATCAAAATTTAATGTCTCTCAATTTAATTTGCCTCCTCAGCCAAAGTATACCATTGAAGATGACAGGCTAGCACATCTGCTGAAGGCACAGAAGAACACGGAAGGGTGGTATGTCACCGCACAAGGGCAAATAGTGGTACCTCCTTTGGTAATGAGAGAAATTTTACAGGTAAAACATGAGTGTCACTGGGGTGCAGAGGCATTGGTAAAATGGCTAAAACGACACTTAGTCTCAGTACAGATGCAAACAATGGCCAAGTCAATAATGTCCAAGTGTGAAATTTGTTTGAAAAACAACCCAGTAGCTAGACGGCCTGCACAGTTAGGCAGAATTTGAGTAAGAATAGAACGAAGAGACTATTGGCAAGTAGATTTTGTAGAACTGCCAAAGACTTGAAGATACAAATATTTGTTAGTAGGGGTTGACACATTTTTGGGATGGCCAGAAGCCCTTCCCTGTTGCACAAACCAGGCAAAAGAAACAGTTAAGTGGTTGTTACAAGAGATTATTCCCAGATTTGGGGTGTCCCTAGGAATATCATCAGACAGAGGCCCGCATTTTGTAGCTACAGTAGTATGGGAGATGAGCAAACTATTAGGGGTATCCTGGGACCTTCACACACCATGGAGACCCCAATCAGCTGAAGCAAATAAAGCATGAGGTATGAAAAGAGCAAAAGGATTTAGCAACTAGCTGGTTGGATAAAATTTTCAAAGGGCTAGGATGGAATGTGAGTTCATGGGTGAAATCTATCCTTGAGAGCTTGGTGACTTTAATTACTCATATTTTTAGCAATCTGCTTAGTTTACAGAATCCTAAAGGGAGAGATACTAAAAAAGACATACTGGAACATTCTGGACATTCTTGAGATGAGACAAGACAACACATCCAGCATCTCCAGTCCATGATGAAACCCCTAACGGAGCCCAGGACAACCATGGATTTGAAGATGAACATCCAGTAGACTTTGAGGCCAAATGGACTGTATCCAGTGAAAGCATTTACACTTCGTTCATTAAAGTGAAATACTTTCAAAGGGGGGAATGATAGTATAGGGTTAAAATGATTTTCTGTAGAACTGCAAGCGGGTAGCTAAGGGGGTGGTGGTTAGGAAAGGTAACGGTTGGGAAGGGAAAGGCCCGGGCTTGGTGGTCAACCGGGCCTTGAGAATGGAACGTTAGCTTTGCTATAGTTGCTGTAGCTAAGGCCATTGTTTTAACTAAATCAAGTATGACTTTGTTTGGGGAATCGAATATGATCACTGTTTGGCTAAATTACAAGAAATTTTGTTTAGGAACAATCCAGGGTAACCAATCAATATGTAGCTGTGTGGCAGAGGGGTATAAAACGTGTGTGTTGCTAATCTCTGTCGGAGTCAGATTTAGGTTTGTCTGTACCCCGGCTCCCGGAGCTCCTCAATAAAAGCACCTGCATATAATCATTCCGTGATTATGTGTTTCCAGCACTAACAGTTCCACCAGATTCCTTGAGGAAGACTTCTCACCATCACTGGATCTTTCTCGCTCAGGATCATCTCTGCTCCAACAGAACCACATCTGCCACTCCAGGAGGACTTACTTTTGGACTGCTTCAAACACCCTGACCAACAGGGTGTTAGGTTGTATTATTCCATTTATTTTAGCTTTTTTTCCTCTCTCCTCCTATTAAATCGTATCTCTGACTGGGAGTCTCACTGGTTTTGCTTTCAAACCACCACAGGGGGTGATGGGGACGGTTCCAGGGCAGGGGCTCCTTGATCAGCTGCCCCAGATCCTCCACGAGGGACTCCCAGCACAGCCAGAGCTGCTCACCTGGGGTGCCCAAAGCAACCCCGAAATCCCTGAGCAACCCCCAAACCCGTGCCAGGAACCCTCAACTCCCTCGCAACCAGCAACCCCCATATCCCCTAAAAGATCCCCCCGTGTTCCCCGTCCTTGTCTCAGTTCAACGTCTTTATTTTTACCCCGGTTTTGGCAGGGCTGTTCCTCTGGGCTGCCGCAATTCCATCTCTGCCAGCCCTGGGATTTGCCCTTCCCAGCTCCGGGAACGCCCGCACCAACCCCCACCCCCGTCCCCCATCCCCCCATCTGTCCCTAGGGTCACAGCACATTCCCGTCGGTGTCACTGCGTCCCTGCTGTCGCCCGTGGGGTCCCCGCAGCTCGGCGTAGGTCACCTGGGCATCCCGGAGCGTGGTGGCACAAGGGGGACGCTGCGAGGGACAGCGGCTGTGGGATCTGGGCGGGGGTGACACCCGTGGGTGATGTGTCCCTCTGCCTGTGTCCCACCCTGGACTCACCCCCGCTCTGCTCGGTGCTCACGACGTGGGTGTACAGCACCTCCCCCTCCTCTGGGGGGGCCGGGAGATCCGGGGGGGCCCTGCGGGGAGAAAGGGGATGCGTGGGAGGGGATGGAGGTGTTATGGGGGCTGGGGTGAAAGGGGACAGGGTGGTTTGAGCCCCCCACTCACCTTTCCTGCTGCTTCCTGGCAGCTGCAAAAGGAAAGAGGGGAGGTGTAACTCTTGGGGGTCCCCAAGGCCCCTCAGGAATCCTGAAACCCCACTGGACCCTCAGTTTCTCCCAGGACCCCTGAGCATCCCTGATGGCCCTCAGAACCCCTGAACCACCCTAGTGCCCTGGACCCCCTGAGCTCCCAGGAGCCCAAGCCTGGTAGGGAAGGGGGATCCTCCAAATTCCCCCAGGATCATGGAGAGAAGCCCCAAGATCCCTGCAAGACCCTCCAACACCACCCCAAATCCTTGAGGACCCTGAGCAGAGGTCCTGAGCACTCAGCGCAGCCCAATGCAGGGGCTGTGGGTGCTGCCCATCACCCCCACGTTCCAGGTGGCCTCCCCACTTCCCCAGGGCCCCCGTTGTTCCCATTGTCACCCACCCCAGCGGTGCTACCGGTGCCAGCCCACAGCCACAGCCACGAGCAGGAGCAGGAAGAGGAGGGACCCGCCAAGCCCTGCGGCCACTGCTGGGGACAGAAGGGACACATCAGGGTCACCTGTCACTGTGGAGGTCTTGCACTCCCTGGTGACCCTGTGTGACCCCACCTGTGTCCCCATGTCCCTGCGGTGTCACCTCCAGGGCCAGCTCGGAGCTGAGTGCCCGGAACACGGGGTGCCCGTCCTGTCCCAGCTGGTTGGTGGCCACGCACTGGTAGGTGCCCGAATGTCCCACAGCAAAGTCCCCGAGCTCCAGGAGGGGACCCCGGGCCACCTCCTGCCCGTTTTTCAGCCAGGTGAAGGTGACAGGGGCTGAGCCCACCTGCACTGAGCAGCGCAGAGTCACGGGGTCACCTGTGCACACCTGGTGTGACAGGGGACCGGGGCTGATGGTGGCATTGGCCATGGGCACTGCGGGGACACAGACGGGGCTGAGGTCACAGGGAGGGGCTGGCAGACGACGGAGGGGGTGGATGGGTGTGACTGGGGATGTCGTGGGTGGGGTCACCCCACAGAGAGGGATGAGGGGACACAGGGAAGAGGTGGGGAGTCTCAGGAAATATCTCTGGGGGATACGGAGGTACCGAGGCAGGGGACCCGAGGGGGCTGCGGGGGCTCCCCGTGCCCATCCCCGCACTCACCACGCACCGTGACGCCGAGCCGGGCGCTGCTCTTCTGCACGACCCCGTCCTTGGAGAGCACCTGGCAGCTGTAATTCCCTGAGTGGGAGACCCCCACGGCGGGCACCAGGAACTGCGGGGACCCCTGTGGGCCCCCCACCCACCGCCCGTCCTGGTAGAAGAGGTGCAGGAGGGGAGTTGGGGGCCGCAGGGGGCTGGGGGTGCTGAGGCAGCTGAGATTGAGGGGGGACCCCTCGATGAGCTCGGGGGGACCCCCCAGCACCGGCACCGTGAAGAGGTCTGGGGAGGAGAGGGGAGGGGGATTTGTGACCCCGAGTCCCTGGGGAGGGGCTGTGGTGGTGCAGAGGTGTGGGGTGCTCACTGTGCACTGTCACTGTCACTGGCCGCGACTGCTTCCACCCCCGTGATAGCCAGAGGGTCACCGAGCCCCTGCAGCGGTAGCTGCGGCTGTGGTGCAGCTGCAGAGCGGACAGGGACAGCTCGGGCCCATGAAGGGAACTCCTCAACTCCTCGTCCCCACAGTAGAATGACACCTCGGTGACCGACGTGTCCTGCCGGACCCGGCAGCGCAGTGTCACCGTGTCCCCCTCCAGCAGCGGCCGTGCCGGCACCTGCAGCACCAGCGGGTCTGTGGGACAGGGGTGTCCGGTCACCCTGAGGGGCTCCAGACAGGTCCCAGGTGGCACCGGGGACATCTGGGTGGAGCCTCCATTGCGCGGCAGGATCCCAGGGACAGCAGGAGCAGCCCCGTGGCACAGGTGTCACCACAGGGGTCCCATCACACTGGGGTGCACTGGGATGTCCCCATGTGCAGGGGACAGGCTCTTGCCTTGTGAGGCCACCCCCGGTGTGGAGCTCACCCAGAGCTACCAGGGAGCCACCCCAATCATTTAAGATCCCCCCTCACCATTTGAGACTCTCACGGGAGGGCTCAGCCCGGTGCCGGGTCTGTCACACATGTAGGTGCCACTCTCGGTGACAGTGAATTGGTCGTGTCCCTCCTGTCCCCAGCGCCACCCGTCCTTGTACCAGGTGGTGGCACCAGCAGTCCCCAAGCCCTGGCAGGTCAGTGTCACCCGGTCCCACAGCACCGCCGGCATCCAGGGGGGCTGCACCAGGAGCTGGGTGGTCTCGGTGCCTGCGGGTGACAGGGGACACCAGCCTGCCAGGGCCACTGCGGGGCTGGGGACAGCAGGGCAGGGACATGGCATCCCCCGAGGGAGGACTCACCAGCGAAGCGGAGGGTCTGGGCTGGAAGGGAGAAGGGACAGGGCTGGGTGGGGATGGCACCACGGGGACAGCAGCACCTGGGGATGAGGTGTGGTGTCTGTCCGCAAACTGTCCCCATGGTAACACTGGTGTAGCACAGGGGTCTTGAGGACAGACACCTCAGTCACCCTGGGCTGAGGCAGGACATGGACACCTCATGCTCATGTCACCTCCAGCAGCTTCACAGCTCCTGCCCCCACAGCCACATCCTCATGGCCCTGTGCCCGTGATCCCATTCCAATGGCACCTGTCCCCATAACCCACCCACATGGTGGCCCTTGTCCCTGTCCCTCCCTCCTCAGGGGACCCCACAGCCCCCCTGGGCCCCTCCCCACCGCTCTCTGTCCATCCCCATTCCTGGGGCACTCACCCCACAGGAGCAGCAGTGCCACCTTCCCGGCCATCCCCGTGTCCCCGGCCACCCAGGCTGGCTGTCACTTGCTGCTCTGGCCACCTGTCCCTGCTGTGACAGCTCTTTGACCACAGGGGAAGGAAGTGGGGTCAGGTCTCACCCTCACGTGTTGGTGGCCCTTGGTGGGGGCAGGGTGGGGAGAGGATGGGGACAGGATGAGGACCTTTTGGGACATGCAGGTGATGGTGGGACATGGTGAAGACCTGGTGCTGCCAGAATTTGGAGTCTGAGGTGGTGTAGGAGGCCAAGGATGGGTGTCCTGGGGAATGAGGGGTCCCAGGGATGCGTTCCTTTGGGAATGGGAGTCCCAAGGGTTGGGTGGACCCAGACTTGGGGAGGAGGGTCCCAGAACAACATGGCCTCCAGGGGTTTGTGATCAAGGGATGGGGGTGCCAGATAAAGGGGCTCCTGTGAGAATGGGGGTTCTGGGGAAATCAAGGTCCCAGGGGAATGGAGGTCCCAGGGGCTGGAATTACTGGGATGGGGTTACTTGGGAATAGAGGTCCTGGGGAATGTGGGTGCTGGGATGGGGGTCCCAGGGAAGGGAAACTTCAGGAATGGGGGTGCCATGGTTGGATTCCCAGGGGAATTGGGGTGCCAGGGATGGGCAGTGGCTGGGTGGGCCATTGGGTCACAGCTCCTTCAAGTGGTGAGCCTCAGATTTTGGGATGAGCCAGGGGCCAGCACTGCCACCACAAGGTGCTCATGGCCTTGGGGTCACCCCAGGTGGATTCTGAGGGGCTCTGGGTCTGTGACCCCCCCAGACGCCCAGGGGCTCTTTCCTCCCTTCATTTCCATTTCCTTCCTTTTCCTCCTCAATTTTGTGCTCCCCATTTCTTGCCTGGGTGATCCTGGGGAGCACCTGAGCAGCGAATGGGTTGGGGGGACCCCTGGGAGGGGAAAAGGGGGTGCAGGGGCTGCAGGGAATGGTGGGGAGGCTGTGGGCACCCCCGGACTGGGATGTGTCACACCTGGGACAGAATCCCCCCGGGATGTGTCACCCCCAGAACAGGGACACCCCTCAGGACAGGACCCCCTGGATGTGCCCCCCAGGACAGAACCCGCCCCCTGTGTGAGGCTCAGCACAAACGGCCTCTTCCTTCTGCTGCAGGAGAGAGAAAGTGAAAGTGTTGGGGTCAGACACCCCCAGCCCCCACCTATGTCCCAAAATGTACACACCTGGCCCAGAGCCATTTCACACCCTGTCCCCACCAAGGGCCACCTACACGTGAGGATGAGACCTGACCCCACTTCCTTCCCCTTTGGTCAAAGAGCTGTCACAGCAGGGACAGGTGGCCACAGCAGTGAGTGACAGCCAGCCTGGGTGGCCGGGGACACAGGAATGGCAGGGAAGGTGGCACTGGTGCTCCTGTGGGGTGAGTGCCCCGGGCATGGGGATGGGCAGAGAGCGGTGGGGAGGGGGCCCAGGGGAGCTGTGGGGTCCCCTGAGGTCCCCAAGGGCAGCAGAGCCAGTGCATGAGGTGACGGGGCCGTGGGGTGGCTGTGGGGACAGGAGAGGGGGGACAGGACAATAATGGGGAGACAGATTTGGGGAGGCATCATGGGGCTGGTGCAGCTATGGGGACAGGGACAGGGGCACAGGGATCCAGGGACAGGGACAAGGGGACAAGCACCATGCAGATGTGACCACAGGGACAGAGGCTGTGGGGCTGTCGGGGGTGACCTGTGCCAGCATGGGGTGGCTGTGGTGTCACTGTCCCCGAGGGGTCCGTGCCACACAAGCACAGTTTGGGGACAGCCCCTACACACCCGGCTGTCCCCGTGGTGCCATCCCCACCCAGCCCTGTCCCTTCTCCCTTCCAGCCCAGACCCTCGGCCTCGCTGGTGAGTCCTCCCTCGGGGGATGCCATGTCCCCGCCCCGCTGTCCCCAGCCCCGCGGTGGCCCTGGCAGGCTGGTGTCCCCTGTCACCCGCAGGCACCCAGACCACCCAGCTCCTGGTGCAGCCCCCCTGGATGCTGGCGGTGCTGTGGGACCGGGTGACACTGACCTGCCAGGGCTCGGGGACCGCCAGTGCCACCACCTGGTACAAGGACGGGCAGAGCTGGGGACAGGAGGGACTCGACCAATTCAATGTCACCAAGAGTGGCACCTACACATGTGACAGACCTGGCAGTGGGCTCAGCACCCCCGTACCAGTCTTAGAAGGTGAGGGGGGTTGGGTGTCCCCAGCGTGGCACCTGCAGGGACCCCGAGGGCCCTGGGTGGGGCTCTGGGTGCCCGTCCCCTGCACAGGGGGACATCCCAGAGCATCCCAGTGCAGGGGACACTTTTTGGAGAACCTGATACCCCTGGTGCTCTGGGTGTGACCCAGAGGGGGTCCCCATGAAAATGTGACACCCCTCCCTCGGTGTGACCAGACCCCTCTGTCCCCCAGACTTTCTAGTGCTGCAGGTGCCAGCATGGCCACTGCTCGAGGGGGACACGGTGACACTGCGCTGCCGGAGCTGGCGAGACATGTCAGTCACCGGGGTGAAATTCTACCGTGGGGATGAGGAGGTGAGGAGGTCCCTCCGTGGGCCCGAGCTATCCCTGTCCCCCCTGCAGCTGCACCACAGCGGCCGCTACCGCTGCGGGGTCTCGTTGCATTTCTGGTGGTCACAGTCAGCCCCAGTGACAGTGACAGTGCACGGTGAGCACCCCACACCTCTGCACCCCCACAGCCCCTCCCCAGGGACTCGGGGTCACAAATCCCCCTCCCCTCTCCTCCCCAGAGCTCTTCACGGTGCCGGTGCTGGAGGGTCCCCCCGAGCTCATCGAGGGGTCCCCCCTCAATCTCAGCTGCCTCAGCACCCCCAGCCCCTGCGGCGCCCAGCCCCCCTCCTGCACCTCTTCTACCAGGACGGGCAGTGGGTGGGGGGCCCACAGGGGTCCCCGCAGTTCCTGGTGCCCGCCGTGGGGGTCTCCCACTCAGGGAATTACAGCTGCCAGGTGCGCTCCGAGGGCGGGGCCGTGCGGAAGAGCAGCGCCTGGCTCGGCGTCACGGTGCGCGGTGAGTGCGGGGATGGGCACGGGGAGCCCTCGCAGCCCCCTCGGGTCCCCTGCCTCGGTACCTCCGTATCCCCCAGAGATATTTCCTGAGACTCCCCACCTCTGCCCTGTGTCCCCTCATCCCTCTCTGTGGGGTGACCCCACCCAAGACATCCCCAGTCACACCCATCCACCCCCCCCGGTCGGCTGCCAGCCCCTCCCTGTGACCTCAGCCCCGTCTGTGTCCCCGCAGTGCCCATGGCCAATGCCACCATCAGCCCCGGTCCCCTGTCACACCAGGTGCGCGCAGGTGACCCCGTCACCCTGCACTGCTCGGTGCAGGTGGGCTCAGCCCCTGTCACCTTCACCTGGCTGAAAAACGGGCAGGAGGTGGCCCGGGGTCCCCTCCTGGAGCTCGGGGACGTCGCTGTGGGACATTCGGGCACCTACCAGTGCGTGGCCACCAACCAGCTGGGACAGGACGGGCACCACGTGTTCCGGGCACTCAGCCTCAAGCTGGCCCTCGAGGTGACTCCTGGCTCACCCTGGGTCACAGGTGGGCTCACACAGGGTCCCCGGTGTGTCCAGAAGCCCCGGGGTTCAGGGTGACCCTGATGTGTCCCCTTCTGTCCCCTGCAGTGGCCGTGAATGTCAGCAGGACCCTCCTGTTCTTGCTCCTGCTCCTGGCTGTCATCGGGGCTGTCACTGGTGGCACCGCCGGGGTGGGTGACAATGGCGGGGGATGGGGGTCCCGGGGTGAGGGGAAGGCCCCAGAGTGGGGGCAGAGACGAGGCAGCACCCAGGGCCCCTGAGCCGGGGGAAACTGAGCCCACAGTGACCTCGGCTGGGAGTGCTGGGGGCTGTGGGGAGAATTTGGAGGGTCTTGGTTGGGCTCCAGGGGCACCCCTGGGTGGGCTTTGAGGAACATTGGGGCAGCACTGCGAGCTCCTGGAAGGTTTGTGATGCTCTTGGGGGGCCATGCAGGGATGTTGTGGGATATTTCTGGGGTCCTGTGGGAGTTTGGGGGGTGCCCCTCCCTGCTGGACTTGGGGTTCTGGGGCTCAGATGGTCGGGGGCATCGGGGGGTTGGGGGCACTGCAGCAGTTCTGGGGGGCTCAGGGGTGCTTGGAGCATCCAGGGGGGAATCAGGGGTCTGGTGGGAATTGGGGCTGCAGTGGAGATTTGGGAGTTCCGTGGGGATTAGGGGGTCCCGTGGGTGGTTGGAGCTGCCGAGGTCCCAGGAAGGTTCAGGAGTCCTGGGGTCCCCACGGTCACCTCCTCCCCTTTTCCCTTTGCAGCCGCCAGGGAGCCCCAGGACAGGTGAGTGGGGGGCTCCGGCCGGGACTCCCCTCTCCCCCTCCCCAGACACCCCTCAGACCCCCCCTTATCCCCACAGGACCTCCCCACGTTTTGGCACGGAGGGGACAGAGGGTGAGTATGGGGGGGGACAGGGACATGTCACCCACGGGTGTCACCCCCACCCAGGTCCCACAACTGCTGTCACTCTCAGAGCCCCCACGGGTGTCCCCTGACCCTGCCCCACCTCGGGATCCACAAATGACCAAGGTGGAGCTGCCGGGACCCCCCGAGGGACAGCGGGACCCCCTGGTTCATCTGTAAAAAGGTACCCAGGAGTTCACGTGGCCCATGACGCAGCTGTGGGGCGGCTGCGTGATATGGGAGGGACTTGACAAACGCAGCCTGTGAGAATTCAAAAGCCACAGGAGAACTGTTCTTTCTTGTGGGGAGGTTTCCATGGCACACCAGAAGAGACTTCTCTCTGAGAGAGAACTGATGAAAGATGATTTCAGTGGTAGGAACTGACCTGAAGTCTTAAGTTTTGTCTCTGCACATTGTCAGAGAGAAAGAAAAGAGTTTGTGGGGAAGAGAGGAAGTGTTTTGATGTTTTGTTCTGATTCTTACTCAGTTGATTTTTTCTCTCTTGTAGTTTTGTTAATGAACCTGGCTTTATACCCTTTTCAGTTTTGAGCCTGCTTTGCTTTTCTCTTAATCTTATCTCACTGCAGGAAAAAAACGATAAATAATTCCAGTGGGCTCTCAAACCACTGCACTAATTGGTGCTGTGACTCGGATACAGAAACTGGCGACCCTGAAACGGCTACAATGCCATCCCGCAGATGAAATTGATATATTTTATTTCCTCACCAGGCCCCCTGTTCTGTGGTTTGGCAGATCTTGGGAACCCGAGAGTCAGTTCCTCTTTGCATTCTTTCTTTTCAGTTTGTATTTACTTGGTTCTTTTCAATTTTATCTTATCGTACAGATAAGATACTCCACCAGTACGTTCAATCAAAATCAGCAATTTCACAAAATCTTTTGAGTTATTCTCACCATTGTCAGCTACACAAATAAAGGCATCAGCTACTTCTGTTCATGTTACAATACACAGCACACAGTCTCTATTTGGATATTTTACAAGAGCCTAAACTGGAATATATTTATCACCCTAAAATAAAGAATCTACACAGGGATTAGGGTAAAAAGGCTGACAAATTCTACTTGATCAAAAGCAGTTAAAAAGTGATTACAACCTGTATTATATCAAAGTAATTTGCAAATTTGTATTATATCAAAATAATTTGCAAAAGACAATATAATGGCAGAAGCCAAATGACTACATAGATATTCATAACAGGAGGAAGGTGAATTGAAAGGTTTGCTTGACTTCTCCTCATCCTGCTCTGATTTTGTCAGCAATAAATTCAATTCATATCTCTAATTCCGACGCTGTTTTTGCCCATGACAGGATTTGATGAGCCATCTCTCCTGGTCCTTGTCTCAACCCAGGAAAATTTTGTTGAAATTTCTCTCCCAGTCCAGGGGCAGAGGGCAGTGAGAGGGAGGCTCTGGTGGGTGTGGGGCACCCGGCCACTGTCCATCCACAGCAAGGCAGGAAGGAGGAGGAGGGTCCCGGTCAGGTTGTTGAGCAGACGGGTGTGGGATTTGCAGGATTTTGGGGCTCTCTCAGCCCCTTGCTGAGAGGGACAAAACCATCAAATGCTGCTGTCTTGGTTTGGAAAGACAGGTATCTGCCAGGGAAACTGGGGTTTTCCTTAGAATGGAGAATTCCCCCCACCAAATTATAATTTTGCAATTAAGGGCTCTCAGGCAAAGATTTGGGAATAGGAATAACAGTTCTTTACTAGGAATATCAATAATACAAATGTGGTAGAAAAACAAAACCACCCACCAAACCAGCAAACAAACAAACAACAATTTTGGAAAGCCCTGACAGAGTCAGAGCTACAACCTGACGCCCTGTTGGTCAGGGTGTTGGAAGCAGTCCAAAAGTGAGTCCTCCTGGAGTGGCAGATGGTGGTTCTGTTGAGGTAGAGATGATCCTGTAGCAAAAAGAGCTGGGGTGGTGAGAAGGGGTCTGGTGATGGTGAGATGGGGTCTGGTGATGGTGAGATGAGGTCCGGTGTTCCTCCCAGAAATCAGGGTGAAGCAAGAGAGCTTCTGTTCCCCAGTCTCAGTTTTTTCCAGGCAGGAATGGTTGACTCCCCCCACTGGGTGGGGCATCTCACAATAGGATGATGGAATGCAGATGCACCGCTCTGGGGGCTCTGAGGAGGGTATAGTCCGGGGAGGTGTTAATGGCCCATTATCAGAAGGCACCTGCCCCTCCCCCCCCCCAACCGGCTCTTTCCAGAGTTACAAGAGATAAAGAAGGAAAAAAAAAAAAACCCAAACATCTCCCCAGCTGGTTTCACCAGATGAAATGGAATATATATTTTTGATTCCATAACCCAAGACAGTGCCAAATCCATCGGCCAAGAGAATCCATCCCATTCCAAGCAGAAGGAAAAATCAGAATTTTTCTTGTCAGAAATGGAAAGGTTTGGAGTGAAAGTCAGTGCTGGAATGTCCCCAGCACTGTCCCTGTGGATTTTGCTGACTTGCAAGGCGTGACAGTGAAGAGGGGACCTCTGGCCAAATCCAGCTTAGGCTACAGCTTTCTGCCCTTGTACTTTTGGAGCCTTGGAGGGGAAGGCTGCGTTGGTGTGTGGTGACTTTCACCACCTCTGCTGCTAACAGCACTGGGCACCCCAAGGCTCTTTGGTCTCAGCACAGGCAAGAGCAGGAAGAAACCCTCAGCTGGCTTTGTGGAGCCCTGAGATGAGCAAAGACAAGGAGTGTGCAGACAAGAGATCATCAGCACTGCCCTGCAGCTTCTCTCAGCCGACAGTCACAGAAAATTCAAACATGACTGCTTGGGTTTGGGACTTGTGTTGTGTTTTGTTTGGAGATTTTAGCACCAGGAAAAGCTGTGGCATTTTCAATGCTGGAGACCTGGATTTGAATGGTCCCTTCCCAGTGCTGTGTAGATGAATCGCAAAATTTTTCCTTTGCCCCTCTCTTTCCTTTGTTAGGATGTGTCACTTCAAGGGGTTGATAAGTAACAACTTTTCTCTTTTCTATCTTGTGCTCAGGGGCTGGGAGAGCTGCCCACCGCCCTCCCTTGCCCCAGCTTGACCCTAAAAGGGCTCTGCCGTAGGGTCAGGGGGCATGTTGCCAGTGGCTGAGCTGCCAGCACTGGTGCTAGCCAAGGTGGAAGGCTCGTGTATGGCTTGAGTCAGCTCACAGCTGCCAGCATCTGGGCTGTGTCCCGCCCCAGTTTTGTCCTGCCGTCAAGTCGGAGGGCACAAAGCTGACACTGACATGTCCACCTCAAAACCGTGTTTTCAAGTGCCCCGTCCACACATTCCTTAAGTGCCTCAGGCAATGACAATTCCACCAATTCCATGGGCAGCCTGTGCCAGTGCTTGACAACTCTTTCAGAGGTGACATTTTTCCCTAATGCCCAACCTAAGCCTCCCCTGGCAGAACTTGGGGCCATTTGCTCTTGTCCTCTCCCGTGTTTGCTGGGAGCAGAGCCTGACCTGCACTAGCCCAACTGTCCTGTGTGAGAGTTGCAGAGAGTGAGAAGGTTCCTCTGTGACCCTGACTGTGACTGCAGCCACGTGTCCCCCCACTGCTGTCCCTGCTGTCCTGCTCCCAGAGCCCTGTCCCTGGCCAGAGCCCTTCCCTCCCCGGGCACAGCCCCATCGGGTGCTCCCTGCAGCGGCCTGGCCTGGCCCCAGAGCAGGGTCCCCCTGCGGGTGTCCCCGGCGTGGCTGCGTGTCCCCGGCCGGCTGTGCCTGGGCAGCTGCCTCAGCCCTGAGGGGTGCAGAGCTGCGGGAGCCCAGGGCTCTCTGCCGGCCGCACTCCAGAGCTCCCTGCTCCAGCTGGCCGGGCCTCGGCGCCTGCCCTGTGCCCTCCCGCATGGACGGACGTGCCAGGCCCCGCTTGCTGCCCTCATGGCGGCACTCCTGGCCCCGGTGCTCTCCAAGGGCTTCTCCAGGGGCCCCTCCTGCGGCCTTTCAGTACCTGCACGACGCCCAGCAGAGACCTGCAGAGGGGCTGTGTACAAGGGCCTGCAGGGACAGCACCAGGGCCAGTGGCTTCCCACTGACAGAGGGCGGGCTTAGGCTGGAGATGTGGAAGCAATTGTGGCCTCTTAGGCTGCTGAGGCCCTGGCCCACGCTGCCCACAGAAGCTGTGCCTGCCCCACCCTGGGCAGTGTTCTCGGCCAGGCTGGATGGGACTTGGAGCAACCTGGCCTAGCGGAAGGTGTCCCTGGCCTTGGCAGCACGGCTGGAACAAGACAAGGTCTAAGGGCCCTTCCTGTAAGGAATGGGCCAGGAGACCAGGTCCTTTGCAAAAGGCCTTTATTAAAGACACCTCTGGGTAGGGGGCTCGAGGGGATGCGCACACCGCCGCTGGTCCCACTGGACACCACAGAGGAGGAGGTGCAATTCAAATCCCTGCTGCAGAGTCAGGATTCCTTCCTCACAGAAGTTCCCAGGAATTCAGTTTGGCTGGTGTGGTCCAGGGGTGTCTGCTTTTCAAAGTGCTCTCTAGGTCATAGCGAGAGGGTGGAAACCATCCACAGGTCGCTGGATGTCCTGCTTACACAGTAGTGTCCTTCCTAGGTCCAGATTTGGTGTTGGCTCGTTGTTTTAGGGGCTTTTAGGCCTTAAGTGGAGTTCCACTTGGAGCGATGCATCATGGCAGTCCCTTGATTTCCCTATTAGGTGGTGTCAGCAGTTTGATGAGCAGGTGGGGAGCAGTGGAGGCCTAGCCCGACAGAAGGAAAGGGGGAATTTGGGATTTCAGGGAGAAGGGAGTTCGGGATTTGGGGGAGAAGGGAACATACAACTTGGGATATTGGAGACTGGGATCTGAGGGTACAGATTTGGTACAACCAGTTTGAAAAAACTGGTAAGTAACAGCATAACCTTTATGGCCAACGGTATAACAATACAACATACAACATACAGTGCATAACTTGGGGTCTTTTATTCATTTCACTTCCAAGCCCAGGCATTCTGTGATTCTGTGATCAGACAGGCTGCAGGTGCCTGGGTTTCATTTGTGTTTAGAGCCAAGGCAGCACTGTGAGATTGCTTGAGTTCAAGGAGACAGTTCACAGGCCCAGATGCACAGTGCATGCCATTCACCAATACTATAGGTCTGGCTGAGATCAGTCAAGTCTTGCATACTCCAGATTATGCAATATTCCATTTTATTGAGACAAGAGCAAAGCAGTTTCCGGCGTCCACTCATCAATGCGCGAAGTGGAGGGTTAAATAAATGTGGGTCGGAACAGATAGTGACGCTAAATATGTGCTGTATTATTCTTATTATTAAAACAGCAATTTATTTCAACTCAGTTGAATTGGTTTTAATCATTATATAATAACGACATATTTTGACTCTTGATATTTTTTATATTAGTTTATTGTTTTATTGAATTTTACTATTCTACAAGATAATTGATAAAGCCTACAGGATATAATTTCTATATACAAGACATATATACCTATGAAATAATAACCTAGATGCTTATATGTACAAAATTTCAAGTCAGCTCCAACAGAGTTGGTCCAATGCTGACCTCAAGGTGTCTGTTCTGTAGACAAGGAGAGAGTCCATCCATTGACTGGTCCCGGGCAAGCAGCGCTGACTTATCCTCTTGGTCTTTTTTGCCCAGGTTCTTCTGTCCCACATTCCCACTTCTTTCATTCTCCAATATTTGGCCCTTCTCAAAGGACGGGAACAACGGCATGTTGCACATGGCGTTTGGCCCTGCATGTGTGGCGTGCACTCTCTTCAGGTGCTTTTTCAGGAGCTGGCGAGTTCATCCATGAGCAGGGCCTTATGCAGATCTGGGTGCCTTTTTTTGGAGAATGAAATGATACAAGGAGGTCAAATAAGTCTGCCCGTGGCATTCCACCTGCTGAGGTGTCAGGAGAGGCTGTGGGACCTTGGCCGGAGCCTTTGCACACATCCTCTTCTCTGGAAAGCACCAAATTTGTACTGGGAGGTGGATCTCTGCTGCCAGGTGGGAGCAGCCCAAGCACAGCTCTGCGCTCCTAGCTGTGACTCCTCGCCTTCACTGGTTCAGTGTTCAGCGAGAAGGATTCTTTTGAACCACTGTCGCAGAACCTGGTACTCACTCATCGCCTGCCTGTGGGCGGCCGATTGCTGCGCCAGGTGCTGGAGGAGATTGCATGTCTCACCCATCTGAACATCTTGGGGTAAACGGATGTCCCAAGGAAGCCTCCGGTTACCCACAATGAAGTGGTTGAGGCTTTTGGCTCGCACACATAAGCCCAGGATGTCGATGATATCCACCAGTCGCGGCAGGAAATCTCTCCTGCGCCACTGTGACACGGGGACGACATTGAGCAGGTGCATGACAATGGTCTTCATAGTGTAGGTGGAAAAGCCTATGCCCAGCTGGAGACGGGTGAAGAACTGCAGGCATTTGAGGTGCATACTGTCAGCAGGGGCCTGCCTGGCAATGTGCTTGAAGAACTCCATCTCTGCCACGGCATAAGTCTCGGGCCATGTTGTGCTTGGCGTGTAGGCCTCTCTAGTCTGGCTGCTGACAAAGATATCCGAGTCATCTCTCCGCACCCCGAACAGCATCTCGATCCTGAAGCTTTCTGTGCCATTGGTCACCTTGAATTGGCAGGAGCGTCTGGAGGGCAGCAGCATTAAATGCCAGCTGTGTGACTGAGGCAGAGCCGGCCAGATTGCTCTCACCAGCTGGCAGAACCAGCGGGCAGTTTTGTGCACATCGAGGTAGGCATCAGTGCACAGGGTGTCTAGGAGGCTGGGATCCTGATTGCTCCTCAGCTCCTCCTCAGGGTGGTGCAGGAAGCACAGCATGTTCTGCCCCTGCTGCTCCCTCGTGCAGGTGCACTCCAGCTGCACGCGCACTCGGAAGTTCCTCACCGGCCGCTGCCCTGCAGAGTCCAGCTCCAGGTGGAAGCTGTGGCCTGGCGGAGGAGTCATGGGGATGAGCACACGATAGACAACATCCTGCTCACGGGGACTCCAGCCTTCAAAGGCACTGCCCACCCCGATGGCTCGTTGCAGGACTGGGTAGAAGCTGTTGGCCAAGACGTGTTCAAAGTAAGTTGTGTAGTTGTCCAGGAGCCCAGTTGTCCACTCGCAGCCTTTCTGCAGGTCCTGTACAGGCCACTCGATGCGCTCCATTATAATTCTTCCAACGTTCTCATCAAAGTCATTTCCTTCTTCCCGGACTTCATTTGCCTCCTCGTTGTTGTTTCCTGCATTTGCAGCCTCATTGACCACTTCTTTTTCAATAGCATCTTCGTCATTAACAGCAATGTTGCCAGCTTCCTCTTCATTTTCTGCATCACCCTCTTCTGCTGCAGCAACATTGCCGGCTTCCTGTGCATGGCCATCCTCATTGTTGTCTTCCCCCTGATTCGCATCGTGTTCTTCATTTCCGACATCTTCTCCTCCATTTGCAGCCACATTTCTGACTTCCTCTTCATTCGCACCATTGTTTTCTTCTTCCATCTTCTCTCTCCTCAGGCTGTTTTTACACCCAATACACCAGAGCACCAAGAGAAGGACCAGGAGCACAGCAACAGACAAGAGCTGCAAGAGCTGCACCTGCTTCAGGTTGAGCTGCTCCACCTCCCGCTCCAGCCGAATCCTCTCCCATTCCAGGTACTTTGCACGCACTTCCATGCGCAGACGTGTTTCCTCATCCCAAACATCACCCACGGGCTGTGGGTACTGGATGAGGCTTCTCAAGAGCACGAAAAGGAATGCAACGGAATTCATGGTCTGCAGGAGGATGGAGAGAAGGCCTTGAGTGGGGCTGTGAGGGGGGGAACTACTGCTTGCTGGAGGGAGGGCAGGCTGCTCATGGATGTGGGGGCAGGAAGAACAGGGCCCCAGACAGCTGGCAGGCAGCAAGGCCTGTCCCGCTGCCCCAGCAGCAGCAGCAGCAGCAGCGTGGCCTGCCCAAGACTCTCCCATGAGGGGCTGTCCCTGCATGCAGGGGGAGCACCCAGCCCCGGGTGCAGCCTTTCTGCCCCGGCTCTTGTCCCCAGCCCAGCCTCCCCAGCACGTGCGCACTCACCGCTTGCCGAAGCAATCCTGGGCCAGCGTTACCTGCGGGGGCCTTTGAGAGCTGCCCCCTTTGTGACATGTCCCCCGTGATGTCACAGGTGTCACAGCACATCACAACCTGGCCAGCCCCACCCTTTGTCCCTGCCCTGCCTCAGCCACTCCGAGCGGCCCTGGTGGAGTGCTTAAGGCTGCCTTTGAGTGAATCTTCTTCAAAGAACTCCCACTGTTCTTTCTTTTGCATTTCTTTTCATCTGCCCTCCACTGGCAATCTCCTAGGTAGCCGTGTTGGAAGGCACCCTTGAGGGTCATTGAGTGGAAGCTTTGATTCCTCACTGCTTGAGCTGCACTTCAACCTCGGAGTCAGCGAGGTTGAAAAAATCCCTGGAGATCACACAGCCCAAAGTGCAAACTTAACACTGCCTACTGCACCAATCAGCCAGGCCCCCAAACGCCACCTGCACATGACTTTTCAACCTTTCTGAGGGTGGTGACTCAGCCTTTTCCCCAGGCAGCCTGTTCCAAGCTTGATATCTTTATTTTTTGGAGGAATATTTCCTGGAGATCCCATCAAAAGCTCATGCGGTGCAACCTGAGGTCATTTTCCTCTGGTCATGTTGTTTGTCCCCTGAGCTAATGGAATGACCCCCACTGAGCTACAACCTCCCTTCTGGGACCATCTGCATGGTGTCAGGAGGTTGGGCTGTGAAGCCAGCTCCTCGCAGAGGAGAGAAAGGTGCTGCTTTTTGCACTGTGCTTCCCGTGATCCAGTGGGACAAAAGGGGTTGTCAGTTGGGCACAAGAGTTTCAGGTTGCCCAGAAGCATTTCCATGTGAGGAGAAGCTTTGTGCCAAATCCATCAGCCAAGGGAATCCATCCCATTCCAAGCAGAAGGAAAAATCACAATTTTTCTTGTCGGAAATGGAAAGACTTGGAGTGAAAGTCAGTGCTGGAATGTCCCCAGCACTGTCCGTGTGGATTTTGCTAACTTGCAAGGCATGAGAGTGAAGAGGGGATCTCAGGCCAAATCCAGCTTAGGCTACAGCTTTGTGCCCTTGTACTTTTGGAGCCTTGGAGGGGAAGGCTGCGTTGGCTTGCGGTGACTTTGACCAGCTCTGCTGCTTACAGCACTGGGCACCCCAAGGCTCTTTGGTCTCAGCACAGGCAAGAGCAGGAAGAAACCCTCAGCTGGCTTTGTGGAGCCCTGAGATGAGCAAAGACAAGGAGTGTGCAGACAAGAGATCATCAGCACTGCCCTGCAGCTTCTCTCAGCCGACAGTCACAGAAAATTCAAACATGACTGCTTGGGTTTGGGATTTGTGTTCTGTTTTGTTTGGAGTTTTTTAGCACCAGGAAAAGCTGTGGCATTTTCAATGCTGGAGACCTGGATTTGAATGGTCCCTTCCCAGTGCTGTGTAGATGAATCGCAAAATTTTTCCTTTGCCCCTCTCTTTCCTTTGTTAGGATGTGTCACTTCAAGGGGTTGATAAGTAACAACTTTTCTCTTTTCTCATCTTGTGCTCAGGGGCTGGGAAAGCTGCCCACCGCCCTCCCTTGCCCCAGCTTGACCCTAAAAGGGCTCTGCCGTAGGGTCAGGGGGCATGTTGCCAGTGGCTGAGCTGCCAGCACTGGTGCTAGCCAAGGTGGAAGGCTCGTGTATGGCTTGAGTCAGCTCACAGCTGCCAGCATCTGGGCTGTGTCCCGCCCCAGTTTTGTCCTGCCGTCAAGTCGGAGGGCACAAAGCTGACACTGACATGTCCACCTCAAAACCGTGTTTTCAAGTGCCCCGTCCACACATTCCTTAAGTGCCTCAGGCAATGACAATTCCACCAATTCCATGGGCAGCCTGTGCCAGTGCTTGACAACTCTTTCAGAGGTGACATTTTTCCCTAATACCCAACCTAAGCCTCCCCTGGCAGAACTTGAGGCCATTTGCTCTTGTCCTCTCCCGTGTTTGCTGGGAGCAGAGCCTGACCTGCACTAGCCCAACCGTCCTGTGTGAGAGTTGCAGAGAGTGAGAAGGTTCCTCTGTGACCCTGACTGTGACTGCAGCCACGTGTCCCCCTCTGGCTGTGTCCGGCACTGCTGTCCCTGCTGTCCTGCTCCCAGAGCCCTGTCCCTGGCCAGAGCCCTTCCCTCCCCGGGCACAGCCCCATCGGGTGCTCCCTGCAGCGGCCTGGCCTGGCCCCAGAGCAGGGTCCCCCTGCGGGTGTCCCCGGCGTGGCTGCGTGTCCCCGGCCGGCTGTGCCTGGGCAGCTGCCTCAGCCCTGAGGGGTGCAGAGCTGCGGGAGCCCAGGGCTCTCTGCCGGCCGCACTCCAGAGCTCCCTGCTCCAGCTGGCCGGGCCTCGGCGCCTGCCCTGTGCCCTCCCGCATGGACGGACGTGCCAGGCCCCGCTTGCTGCCCTCATGGCGGCACTCCTGGCCCCGGTGCTCTCCAAGGGCTTCTCCAGGGGCCCCTCCTGCGGCCTTACAGTCCCTGCACGACGCCCAGCAGAGACCTGCAGAGGGGCTGTGTACAAGGGCCTGCAGGGACAGCACCAGGGCCAGTGGCTTCCCACTGACAGAGGGCGGGCTTAGGCTGGAGATGTGGAAGCAATTGTGGCCTCTGAGGCTGCTGAGGCCCTGGCCCACGCTGCCCACAGAAGCTGTGCCTGCCCCACCCTGGGCAGTGTTCTCGGCCAGGCTGGATGGGGCTTGGAGCAACCTGGCCTAGCGGAAGGTGTCCCTGGCCTTGGCAGCACGGCTGGAACAAGACAAGGTCTAAGGGCCCTTCCTGTAAGGAATGGGCCAGGAGACCAGGTCCTTTGCAAAAGGCCTTTATTAAAGACACCTCAGGGTAGGGGGCTCGAGGGGATGCGCACACCGCCGCTGGTCCCACTGGACATCACAGAGGAGGAGGTGCAATTCAAATCTGCGCTGCAGAGTCAGGATTCCTTCCTCACAGGAGTTCCCAGGAATTCAGTATGGCAGGTGTGGTCCAGGGGTGTCTGCTTTTCAAAGTGCTCTCTAGGTCATAGCAAGAGGGTGGAAACCATCCACAGGTCGCTGGATGTCCTGCTTACACAGTAGTGTCCTTCCTAGGTCCAGATTTGGTGTTGGCTCGTTGTTTTAGGGGCTTTTAGGCCTTAAGTGGAGTTCCACTTGGAGCGATGCATCATGGCAGTCCCTTGATTTCCCTATTAGGTGGTGTCAGCAGTTTGATGAGCAGGTGGAGAGCAGTGGAGGCCTAGCCCGACAGAAGGAAAGGGGGAATTTGGGATTTCAGGGAGAAGGGAGTTCGGGATTCGGGGAGAAGGGAATATACAACTTGGAATATTGGAGACTGGGATCTGAGGGTACAGATTTGGTACAACGAGTTTGAAAAAACTGGTAAGTAACAGCATAACCTTTATGGCAAAAAATATAACAATACAACATACAACATACAGTGCATAACTTGGGGTCTTTTATTCATTTCACTTCCAAGCCCAGGCATTCTGTGATTCTGTGATCAGACAGGCTGCGGGTGCATGGGTTTCATTTGTGTTTAGAGCCAAGGCAGCACTGTGAGATTGCTTGAGTTCAAGGAGACAGTTCACAGGCCCAGACGCACAGTGCATGCCATTCACCAATACTATAGGTCTGGCTGAGATCAGTCAAGTCTTGCATACTCCAGATTATGCAATATTCCATTTTATTGAGACAAGAGCAAAGCAGTTTCCGGCGTCCACTCATCAATGTGCGAAGTGGAGGGTTAAATAAATGTGGGTCGGAACAGATAGTGATGCTAAATATGTGCTGTATTCTTCTGTCATAGGCTAGGAAAAGCCTGATTTCGTTCCAATCGGGGTCAGCTTTTTTGATTGACAAGCAATTTATCCAGTAGAAGACAAGCTGCGACTTTTGGCGGAATGCGTAAAAAGGCTGGGTGGGGGGAGGAGCGGTCTCTTTGTCTTCCAGGGTGGCAGGCTGGGGACAGGGAGCCGCCGGGGCCGGGCCGGCCTCGGTGCCCCCCCACCCCGGGCGGCTGCGGCGGGCCGGGCCGGGCCGGGCCCCGATGCCGCTGGAGCCGGGGCAGGCCGGGCCGGAGCTTTAGGAGCCGCTGTCTCGCAAAGAAGCAAGCAGCATGGAGAGGAGAGAGAGCTCGGACGGAGTGCCCCTTCACCCTTGCTCTTCTTTTCAAGCCGAAGAAACCAGCGCATGGCTTCTAAACGACGACTCAGTTTCCCGCCGCAGAGCCACGTGGGCAGCCCGGCAGCCCGAAAAGTTTAACCCTTTGTTGCTAGCAGATGGACTTTCCTAAACATCATCTTTCTCCAGAAGAAGAACAACTATAGCGAATGAACCATAGAAAGACACAGCATGAAGCTACAGTCGGTGAAGGGAGAGTGAAAAGGACTTTAAGGCAAAGGACAAAGGAGTGGCCTAATTTTGGCTGGACATTTCTGGTAAACTATAGAGACTGAACTAGTTTTTTTTCCTGTAACATATAAATGCTTTTGGGGGGATGTAAGGTTCTAGTTAAAAGTGATATTAAGCTTCTTGCTCCTAAAGAAAGAGGAAATTTGGTTTTGAGTCTTGAGATGATTTTGGAAACAGAAGAAGAGAATCTTTGTGTCATACTGGAGGAGGCATCCTTAAACAGTACCCCAATAAGCAAATATGGCCTATGTGCAGTGTTAAGAGAGCTGCTAATGGGTAGGATTTCACAGTTTGCAGGAGTTCTTTTAAAATCCTCGCAGATGTAGAGCATGGGATGTCTATATAGAACTCAGAGAGACTCCTTTCCTAAAAGAACTGATAAAAGGTTATTTTTAAAATGGTAAAACTGGCTGAGGTTGCAGGTCATGTCTTTTTATGTTGAGTGAAGAAAGGTAAAAAACTTAGAAAGAGAAAGAAAGATGTTTTAGAAGTTTCATTTGTTGTTGTTGTTGTTGTTGTTTTTCTTTTTGTTGTTGTTGTTGTTTTGTGTGTATTAATAAACTATCTTTGTAATTTAAAGATGGGCCTGTTTTGCTTTTATATTCTTCCAGTCAAATGAGATATAGAACGTGATAAAACCATCACATCTTCTTATTATTAAAACATCAATTTATTTCAAACTCAGTAGAATTGCTTTTAATCATTATAAAATAACGACATATTTTGACTCTTGATATTTTTTATATTAGTTTATT
Source organism: Phylloscopus whistleri (assembly GCA_017589585.1). Lineage (NCBI taxonomy): Eukaryota > Metazoa > Chordata > Aves > Passeriformes > Phylloscopidae > Phylloscopus > Phylloscopus whistleri. Next base: position 32,960 of record JADMLD010000891.1, read on the forward strand.
GTTTTATTGAATTTTACTATTCTACAAGATAATTGATAAAGCCTACAGGATAATATTTCTATATACAAGACATATATATCTATGAAATAGAAATCTCCATGCTTATATGTACAAAATATCAGGTCAGCTCCAACAGAGTTGGTCCGATGCTGTCCTAAAGGTGTCCATTCCAGAAACAAGGAGAGTCCATCCATTGATTGGTCCCGAGCAAGCAGCGCTGACTTATCCTCTTGGTCTTTTTTGCCCAGTTTCTTTCTTCTGTCCCACATTCCCACTTCTTTCATTCTCCAATACCTGGCCCTTCTCAAAGGATGGGAACAACTGCATGTTGCACATGACGTTTGGCGCTGCATGTGTGGCGTGCACTCTCTTCAGGTGCTTTTTCAGGAGCTGGCGAGTTCATCCATGAGCAGGGCCTTATGCAGATCTGGGTGCCTTTTTTTGGAGAATGAAATGATACAAGGAGGTCGAATAAATCCTCCCATGGCCCTCCACCGGCTGAGGTGTCAGGAGAGGCTGTGGGACCTCGGCCGGAGCCTTTGCACGCATCTTCTTCTCTGGAAAGCACCAAATTTGTACTGGGAGGTGGATCTCTGCTGCCAGGTGGGAGCAGCCCAAGCACAGCTCTGCGCTCCTAGCCGTGACTCCTCGCCTTCACTGGTTCAGTGTTCAGCGAGAAGGATTCTTTTGAACCACTGTCGCAGAACCTGGTACTCACTCATCGCCTGCCTGTGGGCGGCCGATTGCTGCGCCAGGTGCTGGAGGAGATTGCATGTCTCAACCATCTGAACATCTCGGGGTAAACGGATGTCCCGACAAAGCCGCCGGTTACCCAAAATGAAGTTTGAGGCTTTTGGCTCGCACACATAAGCCCAGGATGTCGATGATATCCACCAGTCGCGGCAGGAAATCTCTCCTGCGCCACTGTGACACGGGGACGACATTGAGCAGGTGCATGACAATGGTCTTCATAGTGTAGGTGGAAAAGCCTATGCCCAGCTGGAGACGGGTGAAGAACTGCAGGCATTTGAGGTGCATACTGTCAGTGGGGGCCTGCCTGGCAATGTGCTAGAAGAACTCCATCTCTGCCATGGCGTAAGTCTCGGGCCAGGTTGTGCTTGGCGTGTAGGCCTCTCTAGTCTGGCTGCTGACAAAGATATCCGAGTCATCTCTCCGCACCCCAAACAGCATCTCGATCCTGAAGCTTTCTGTGCCATTGGTCACCTTGAATTGGCAGGAGCGTCCAGAGGGCATCAGCGTTAAATGCCAGCTGTGTGACTGAGGCAGAGCCGGCCAGATTGCTCTCACCAGCTGGCAGAACCAGCGGGCAGTTTTGTGCACATCGAGGTAGGCGTCGGTGCACAGGGTGTCTAGGAGGCTGGGATCCTGACTGCTCCTCAGCTCCTCCTCAGGGTGGTGCAGGAAGCACAGCATGTTCTGCCCCTGCTGCTCCCTCATGCAGGTGCACTCCAGCTGCACGCACACACGGAAGTTCCTCACCAGCCACTGCCCTGCAGAGTCCAGCTCCAGGTGGAAGCTGTGGCCTGGCGGAGGAGTCATGGGGATGAGCACACGATAGACGACATCCTGCTCATGGGGACTCCAGCCTTCAAAGGCACTGCCCACCCCGATGGCTCGTTGCAGGACTGGGTAGAAGCTGTTGCCCAGGACGTGTCCAAAGTAAACTGTATAATTGTCCATGAGGCCATTTGTCCATTCGCAGCCTTTCTGCAGGTCCTGTACAGGCCACTCGATGTGCTCCACTAGCATCCTTCCTATGTTCGCTAGAATACGATCACCAGCAGTGGCCACGGATTGGAGGAAGAAGATCCTCTTTTCCAACCACACTGGATGACCCAACAGTCCACCAACAGTCTTCTCCTTATGAAAAGAATATAAACATTGCTAGATTTTACAATAACAAGAAGGTTATTTATACAAAAGTGTATCTGACTCCAAAACACAGAAGGCTAAAAATACGACTTTACCAAACTCCTTAAAGGGCACAGAGGAGAACGGCAAAAACCCAGACAGCATCTCACCCTTTTTCCCTTTAAAGAAGAAAAGAAAAAAGAAAACTGAACAACATTAAAAAAGGAAAATATGAACAATATTCACTGCCCACTCGTGGAAGAATCATCGGAGTTATCACTCGCTTTGTCTGCATCGGAGTCATCACCCGATGATTCACCCACATGATGACTTTCAGTTTGGTCACGGCTTCCATTTTGCCTATTGGCCGGATTCTCTCTCTGCGGTCACAGGTCAGGACGAACACACTTCGAAGGTACCCAGCGTACCCCAGTATCTGTGACTACGCTTGCATACCCATGCCCCAAAGTGTGAAGGTCATAGGGCCCTTCCCACTCTTTGGTGACTAAATTCCACACCTGAACCTTCGCTCGAGGCTGATGTGTCTCGTCCAAACCCTGCCATGAGAAACGATGATTTGAAATGACAGGATTATTTGAGTTCTGCGACACCGTACGGTAGTTGATGGTGAACAAAGCTTTTGCCAACCGACTGTGCAGGGTTTCACCCTGCATTCCCCGTTTTTGTTTTTGAAGAACCTGCTTCAGAGTGCCATGAGCGCGTTCTTCAATAGCTTGACCAGTTGGAGAATGAGGGATACCAAGCTTGTGTGATACACCCCATGACTGCAGGAACTGCCCCACTTTCCACGATGCGTAAGCAGGACCATTGTCAGTTTTCACAGCAGAAGGTGCGCTTAGAACGGCAAAGACCTGCCTCCAGTGGGCAAGGACATTGCAGGCCTTTTCTCCAGTGTGAGCAGAAACCCACATCACAGAGGAGAACGTGTCCCCTGTGACATGCACATATTTGAGCCGGTCAAACTCGGCAATCTGGGTGACATCGGTCTGCCAAAGCTCCAAGGCCCTAAGGCCTCTGGGGTTTACCCCTGCCAGCAAAGCCACAGCAAGCGCGTGGCAGTCGTCACATGACTCAACAATGCCACGAGCCTCAGTTGGTGTCAAGTGAAACTGCTTCTGCAGGGCATGTGCATTTTGGTGGAAAAACCCATGCGATGCCTTGCCCTGCAGGAGTATGTCAGGCTGAGGTGCTGCCCAGGCTGGGTTAGCCAACTTGTAAGCCCTCGTGTTACCTTCCGCTACAAACCCTGGCAAATCGGTGTGACTCCTTACATGCAGAACGTAGTACGGATGAACTCAGGCCTGGATCGCACCCCACAAGGTCTTCAGTAACTGAAACAGGGTAGGATTACTGACCTTCTTCAAAACTGAATAACCCAACTGCTGTGCGATGTCGGCCACATAGGCAGAATCCGTGACCAAATTGAAAGGTTCCTGGGAAAATTTCTCAAATGCCATGACAGCCGCCCTCAATTCCACCAATTGGGCTGACCCACCCTCATGACCTTCCAGGACCTGCCACTCAGATCCATCCATCCAAGTAACAATGGCCTTTCCCATTTTCCCCGAACCGTCAGTGAAGACGGTGGGTCCTTGCACTGGTTCCTGGCTATATTTGGGCAGCAGAGAAATCTGTGTGTGTTTTGCCACCTTCAGGAGCTCGTGGCTGGGCAGATGATAAGCAATCTGCCCTGAAAAGTTTTCTGGAGCTCTTTGCAGGGACATACTGTTTGTGAAGCTCCAGTCAAAATCTTCCCACTGTACTGGGAGTATGATCTTTGCGGGATCCTTGCTCATCAATTGCAAACACCGTTGCTGGCGTTTGACTATCAAGCGAGCAATAAGCTCAAACAGTGCGGTTGTCGTCTTCTGCGGCTGATGGGGCAGAAAGACCCATTCCAAGATGTGCAAGGAATCAGACCATTTTTCACTCCATTGGCCGATGATACCTGTGGGATGGAAGTCTGGAGTGGTAATGAACACAGCGACATCAACGGAAGGATCACTGAGGCAAATTTTCGATTGTCACCTGGATGCAAAGGAATTGTAGAAAACACAATCGTTCAAACCCACGATGAGGACCGGCCAATCCATGGGAGGCATGGTAGGCGACATCATGCCCACCTGCAGTGCTCCCATGCTTTCCATCATGGCATTGACTTTTCAGAGGTCTTGTAGCAATCTCCATTTCCTAGATTTTTTCTTGATGCAGAAGACAGGAGTGTTCCAAGGACTGGTAGAAGGTTCCAGATGACCCTGGTCCAACTGCTCCTGCACCAAGTTTCAAAGGGCAAATAATTTATCTTGAGGGAGGGGCCACTGCGCAGTGGCCCCCATCAAAATCCATCCCAATGTGCACCCTCCAAGCGGACAGAACATCCCTCCCCCGGAAGTCAGCAATGGTTGATGTAACATGAGGCCGAATTATGGCCGTCTGTCCCTCTGGGTTTGTGATCAGCACGGGCCGCTGGCTCACGTAGCATCGTGTGGTTCCTCTCAATCCCGCAACAGACGTCTCCATGGGATCCAGGAGCCACTCCAGGGGCCAAGCAGCAAGGGAGAGACAGGGTGCACAGCATCTCGGGACGTTCCTTGGTCAGGACAGCAGTTCAGTGAACTTGAGACGGCCCAATGGGTCCGAAGCCGCCGTCTCCCTGCGATCGGTCAACTGTCCTGTGAACAGAAAACTCAAAGGGGACAAGTTGAGCAATCCGTGCCTTTTGGGATAGTGAGGGGGGGTGGCTGTGGAGACCATGCAGAAATCAGTCCTGTGCAATCCACATCAATGAGCCCCATGTGTACTTGTGTACCTTGCAAGATTCTAAAACATCGGCTGCGGGCTTGAAGAGAGGCTTGTGTATTATTATTATTATTATTATTATTATTAATAATAATAATAATAATAATAATAATAATTTTTATTTTTCTGATCAGCGGTCTCCTTTTGGCCGCAGCACGGGCCGAAACTGCTGCGAGCAGAGTCCATGAGGTTAAGACGAACCGGACCAAGGCCAGCGCGGGATCCCGCCGCTGCGCGGGGCCATCATCCCCCCGCGGGGTCGGGGCGGGGCGGAGAGAGCGGCACCGCCTCCGGAGGCTCGGGCGGCGGCGGGGGGAGCGGCGCGGGCGGGGGGAGCGGCCCGGCCCGGGCGGCCGCGGTTCCGCCCCTGAGCCGGCAGCGCCGCCTCCGAGGGTTCGGGCTGGGGGGGCGGCGGCACCGAGCCGCCCGCCGCGCCCGGCACAGGCAGCGCGGGGCGGGCAGGGCCCGGAACCGCCCCCGGGGCGGGTGGCGGCGGCGAAGCCGCCGGCCCCGCTTCCACCGCGACCGAAACACCACAAGTCGGACAAAGAGCAGTCCTCGGCTCTGGTTCCGACGGAGAGTGGAACTGGAGCAAGGGTCCCTCAGCGCCCTCGAGCGCCGGGAAGGCACAGGGGGAAGCCAAATCCCCTCCCCCTACCTCCCCGTCTGCCTCCAAGACCCGCGGTTCTCCCTGGGAACCCTGCTTTTCGGGAGAAGCCTGAGAGCTGGAGTTTGTCAGCTCCCGCAAAAAGCCATTGAACAGTCTGCAATATAGCAAAAGTTCTGCGACCTCTGCAGTAAAGGTAGTAAAGAGAGCTGCTGCCAACTTTTCTTCCACCCGAGCCAACACGTCCCCGGAGAACGCCGCACTAGGAACCGGGAAAAAGCCTTGACCTCTGGCCCACAAAAACAATTTCTCAGAGGCCACCGGGGCAAGGTTGACCAAGCCTCTCTCCTCCATGATATCCTTCCAAACATCCAAGATCAGAGAATGCTGGCTAGAAAGCGCAGGGAGTGCCATTATCACAAAACTGCAGGCAAAGTGCCAAACAGCCCACGGTCACCGACTCAAAGCAAGGAGTGGAGTGGGGGGAAAGAGCTGTAAATCTCACCCACAGTTCACACACACGCTCGGCAGTCACCAAATGTCACAGTCGACATAAAGAACTCACACCCACATCTTGCGATGTCTGAGGCAGAAAAAAAAGGATTTATTTACAGAATCAACATTTATCGAACTCCAGCAGTGATCATAGATTAGAGGAAGAAAATCTTCTCCAATCACACTGGACAACCCAACAGTCCATCTACAGTCTCCTCCTTACGAAAAGAATGTAAATATTGCTAGATTTTACAATAACAAGTGGCTTGTTCATACGAAAGTGTATCTGACTCCAAAACACAGAAGGCTAAAAATAAGACTTCTCCAAACTCCTTGAAGGGGACAGAGGAGAACGGCAAAAACCCAGACAACAAACCGCCACCCCCATCCCCCATCCCCCCAGCTGCCCCGGGGGTCACAGCACATTCCCGTCGGTGTCACTGCGTCCCCACTGTCGCCCGTGGGGTCCCCGCAGCTCGGCGTAGGTCACCTGGGCATCCCGGAGCGTGGTGGCACGGGGGGACGCTGCGAGGGACAGCAGCTGTGGGATCTGGGTGGGGGTGACACCCATGGGTGGCGTGTCCCTCTGCCTGTGTCCCACCCTGGACTCACCCCCGCTCTGCTCGGTGCTCACGACGTGGGTGTACAGCACCTCCCCCTCCTCTGGGGGGGCCGGGAGATCCGGGGGGACCCTGTGGGGAGAAAGGGGATGTGTGGGAGGGGATGGGGGGGTCTTGGGGGCTGGGGTGAAAGGGGACAGGGTGGTTTGAGCCCCCCACTCACCTTTCCTGCTGCTTCCTGGCAGCTGCAAAAGGAAAGAGGGCAGGGGTAACTCTTGGGGGTCCCCAAGGCTCCCTCAGGAATCCTGAAACCCCACTGGACTCTCAGTTTCTCCCAGGACCCCTGAGCATCCTTGATGGCCCCCAGAACCCCTGAACCACCCCAGTGCTCTGGACCCCCTGAGCGCCCAGGAGCTAGAGCCTGGCAGGGAAGGGGGACCCCCCAAATTCCCCCAGGATCACGGAGAGAAGCCCCAAGATCCCTGCCAGACCCTTCCAACACCACCCCAAATCCTTGAGGGCCCTGAGCAAAGGTCCTGAGCGATCAATGCTGCCCAAGGCAGGGGCTGTGGGTGCTGTCCATCAACCCCACATTCCCGGTGGCCTCCCCACCTCCCCAGGGCCCGCATTGTCCCCATTGTCACCCACCCCGGCGGTGCTACCGGTGCCAGCCCACAGCCACAGCCACAAGCAGGAGCAGGAAGAGGAGGAACCCGCCAACCCCTGTGGCCACTACAGGGGACAGAAGGGACACATCAGGGTCACCTGTCACTGTGGGGTTCTTGCACTCCCTGGTGACCCTGTGTGACCCCACCTGTGTCCCCGTGTCCCTGTGGTGTCACCTCCAGGGCCAGCTCAGGGCTGCGTGCCCGGAACACGGGGTGCCCGTCCTGTCCCAGCTGGTTGGTGGCCACGCACTGGTAGGTGCCCGAATGTCCCACAGCAAAGTCCCCGAGCTCCAGGAGGGGACCCCGGGCCACCTCCTGCCCGTTTTTCAGCCAGGTGAAGGTGACAGGGGCTGAGCCCACCTGCACTGAGCAGTGCAGGGTCACGGGGTCACCTGCGCGCACCTGGTGTGACAGGGGACCGGGGCTGATGGTGGCATTGGCCATGGGCACTGCGGGGACACAGACGGGGCTGAGGTCACAGGGAGGGGCTGGCAGCCAACCAGGGGGGGTGGATGGGTGTGATTGGGGATGTCGTGGGTGGGGTCACCCCACAGAGAGGGATGAGGGGACACAGGGCAGAGGTGGGGAGGGGAGGTGAGGACGGTGACTCTGGGGGCTTTGGGGCTCTCAGGATGTTGGAGTTGCAGCCGTTGGGGTGCTCACCGTGCACTGTCACTGTCACTGGGGCTGACTGTGACAGCCTGGAGATCACCAAGCCCTCGCAGCGGTAGCGGCCGCTGTGGTGCAGCTGCAGGGGGGACAGGGACAGCTCGGTCCCCCTTTGGGACCCCCCTGCATCCTTCTCATCTTGGTAGAATCGCACCCCAGTGACCGACATGTTCCACAAGCCCCGGCAGCGCAGTGTCACCGTGTCCCCCTCCAGCAGCGGCCGTGCCGGCACCTGCAGCACCAGCCAGTCTGGGGGACAGGGGGATCCAGTCACACCGAGGGAGGGGGAGTCCAGTTTAACGGGGCCCCACCTCAGGGTCACCCCCAGAGCACCAGAGTTCCCAGATTCTCCAACAGAGAGCCGCAGCATCGCCCTGCACTGGGATGCTCTGTGTGCAGGGGACGGGCTCTGGTCACACCAGGGGGTGACCCATGGCCCTGAGCCCACCCAGAACCCTCGGGGTCCCACAGGTGCCAGGCTGGGGACACCCAAACCCCCTCTCACCATTTATTACTCTCACAGGGGGGCTGAGCCCACTGCCGGCTCTGTCACACGTGTAGGTGCCACTCTCGGTGACAATGAATTGGTCACGTCCCTCCTGTCCCCAGCTCTGCCCGTCCTTGTACCAGGTGGTGGCACTGGCGGTCCCCGAGCCCTGGCAGGTCAGTGTCACCCGGTCCCACAGCACCGCCGGCATCCAGGGGGGCTGCACCACGAGCTAGGTGGTCTCGGTGCCTGCGGGTGACAGGGGACACCAGCCTGCCAGGGCCACCGCGGGGCTGGGGACAGCAGGGCGGGGACATGGCATCCCCCAAGGGAGGACTCACCAGCGAGGCCGAGGGTCTGGGCTGGAAGGGAGAAGGGACAGGGCTGGCTGGGGGTGGCACCACAGGGACAGCAGCACCTTGGGATGAGGTGTGGTGTCTGTCCCCAAACGGTCCCCATGGGAACACTGGTGTAGCACAGGAATTTTGGGGACAGGGACACCTCACCCTGGGCTGAGGCAGGACATGGACACCTCATGCTCAGGTCATCTCCACCAGCCTCACAGGTCCTGTCCCCACAGCCACATCCCCATGGCCCTGTGCCCGTGATCCCATTCCCATGGCACCTGTCCCCATAGCCCACCCACATGGTGGCCCTTGTCCCTGTCCCTGCATCTCTGTCCCCTGTCCTTGTCCCCACAGCTGCACCAGCCCCAAGGTTCCTTTTGCCACATCTTTGTCCCCACACCACTACCCCCACCTGTTCCTGTCCCCATATCCCAGTTGCCTGTTCGTGTCCCCCCTCTCCTGCCCCCACACCCACCCCACAGCCCCGGTCACCTCATGCACTGGCTCTCCTGCCCTTGGGGACCTCAGGGGACCCCACAGCCCCCCTGGGCCCCCTCCCCACCACTCTCTGCCCATCCCCATGCCCGGGGCACTCACCCCACAGGAGCAGCAGTGTCACCTTCCCAGCCATCCACATGTTCCCAGCCACCCAGGGCTGGCTGTCACTCGCTGCTGTGGCCACCGGTGCCCTGGGTGGCAGCTCTTGGGATGAAGAGGAAGAAAGAAAGGTCACACCCTGTCCCCAGGCATAGGTGGCCCTTGGTGGGGGCAGGGTGGAGGAAAGGTGGAGACACAGCAGGGGACTGGCTGGGGACATGATGGGGCAGTCTGGGGGCTCGGTGGGGGATGGTGTTCCCAGGAGTTGGGGGGCTCAGGGGTTCTGGGGAAGCAAGGATGGATGTCCAGGAGAATGGGGGTGCAGAGGAATTGGGGTCTCCATGCCTTGGGGGGATTCAGGGATGGGGGTCCTGGGGGAACAGGGTCCCCAGGGATTTTGGGTCAGGGGATGGGGGACCCAGGGTTGGGGGGTACAGGGGGGAAAAGGAGACTCTTGGGAAGAGGGGTTCTAGGGGAAGGAGCAGCCCATGGGATGGGATCGAGGCAATGGTGGTCCTGGGCAATGGGAGTCCTGGGAGGGGGGTCCCAGGGAGGAGAGACCAAGGGAATGGGGGTCCCATGGTTGGGTTCCCAGGGGAACTTGGGCTGGGGGGGCACGGGGATCGCAGCTCCTTCTCCAGGTGCCTCAGATGTTGGGGTGACCCAGAGCCCAGCACAGCCCCCACAGGGTGCTCACGGCCGGGGGGCGCCCCAGGGTTGAGGCTCTGGGTCTGCGCCCCACATACCCCGGGGATTTTTCCTGTCCCCCTCCCCCCTCATTTCCTGGCTCAACGACCCCAGGGAACACCTGAGCAGGTAACGCTGGGGGAATCCCAGGAAGGGGAAAAGGGGACTTGGGGATTCAGGCAGTGCTTGGGGGGCTGTGAGTGATGAAAGATTTTCACTTTCTCTTTCCTGCAGCAGAAGGAAGAGGCCATTCATGCTGAGCTGAGGACGTGGGTTCTGCCCTGGGGGGGCACATCCAGAGGGTCCTGCCCTGAGGGAAAAGGGCTCCTCTGCTGTGGTGACACCTGGGCCTTGTCCCAGGGTCTTCTCCCAGGTGGGATCCTCCTTCTGGGGGTGCCACGTCCTTGGGGATTCCTGTCCCACAAGGTGGCACATCCTGGGCACCTCTGTCCTGGGAGAGCCCTGGGCCTTCCTGCTGTGCCCAGTGGGGCCCTGTGACCTCTGGGCTGCCCAAACTGAAGGGGGCACCTGATACGACCTTGCCCTGATGATGGCCAATGCCTGGCTAAATTTGGCTCAGGTTCCCTGATGATTGAGGAACAATTTTATATCCAGGGAATAAAGGCAAAAATCTTTTCCCACCCCACTTTCTTTTTCCCCAATAAAAAGGACACTCAGCAAAAATCAAACTGGCAGTGTACAAAATGGTCTGGTCGATAGAATCCTTTTAATCCTTGCTCTCCCAAGAAGACTCTGACAAGGAAAACACAAACAAATCACAGAGAAATGAGTTTTTGGTTCCCTTTAGCTGCCCCTTGGTGCATTCCACAGCTTGTGGGTAACACAGAGCGTGGAATCCCCCTGAGTGCCCAGCAGGTCCGTGGGGTTGTTCCCTGCCTGTGGGCAGCACCCCAGCCATGGGGAAGGCTTTGCCTGGGCCATGGTCAGAAATTCTTCCCATTTTTCTCATTCCCACCCTGAAATTTGATTTACTTCCCGTGGCTCCTGCTCCCAACAGGGGAGGAACTCTGTCCGTCCTTGGAGCAGCGCACAGGGATCCGTGGAAATGCCCGTGTGTCCCTCAGGGGCTGCTGCCCTGGGAAATGCGCTCCACCCTGCCCTGAATTCCCCTGCCTGGGCACTCCCTGCTCCTGCTGGGACACCCCTGTCCCCCAGATCCAGGGCTGGAGCCCCTGCTCGATATTTCCACACTTTTCCCTCTCTTCTGGTGTCCACACCCAGAAGCCAAAGGTTCTCTCTGGGTTGTTCCAAAGGGCTGCAGGTTTGAGACAGGAAGGTGGAGTGTCCTGGTCAGGTTGTTGTTGTCTTTGCAGTGGTTCTGGGGCTCTCTCAGCCCCTTGGGCAGAGAGATCAAAGCACCAATTGCTGCATTTCCGGCCTGGTTCCCTCAGCGCTGCCCCTGCAGGGGCGGTTTCCAGCCAGCCCTGCTCTGAAAAACCATCAAAGGCCCTGGCAGAGCCACTGCTGGGGCTGCCATTGGCTTCTGTGCTTCTGGCAGGGCTGAGCAAACCACAGCCAGGCCTTTTTCATGCCCTCACAGAATTCTCCCCTTTGCAGCAGCTCCAAAGCTGCCAGAACCAAAGCCGAGGGGGCGGGGGGGACCCTCAGGTGCTGGCTGCCACCTGGGGCTGGCCAGAGCAGGGCTGGCCAGTGCCCATCCCTGGGCAGCGGGGCCGGGCCCCACACTTGGATGGCCCCTGGCTGCGAGGAGGAGGAGGAGGAGTTGGGGAGCTCCTTCCTGCCCGGGGCTCCATTCCCAGGAGCTCAGATCCTGCAGGGCACCGGCCAGAAAGGAGAAGTCTGGAGCCCTCCTGGAGCTGCCATCCCCCAGGACAGGACTCCCTTGGCCAGAATGTGTCCCCCCTTCCCCAGGGCAGGATCCCCCCAGGACAGGACACCCCTGGATGTGCCCCCCCAGGACAGAACTCGCCCCCCGTGTGAGGCTCAGCACAAACGGCCTCTTCCTTCTGCTGCAGGAGAGAGAAAGTGAAAGTGTTGGGGGAGGAGGGGGCACAGCTGGACACCCCCAGCCCCCACAGCCTCCCAACCCCCCCTGCAGACCCCTCACCCCTGCTTCCCCCACCCTGGGGTTCCCCCAACCCCGTTCCCTGCTTGGCCGCTCCCCAGGGTCACCGAGGCATGAACTGGGGGAGGGGGCTGTGAAATTGAGGGGTAAAGGGAGGAAATGGAAATGAAGAGAGGAAAATGTCACTGGGGGCTGGGGGGGCACAGACCCAGAGCCCCTCAGAATCCCCTTGCGGGGCCTCCCCCAAACCAGGAGCACACGAGGGGGGCAGTGCTGGGCCCTGGCTCACCCCAAAATCTGAAGCTCACCCCTTGAAGGAGCTGTGACCCACGGGCCCACCCAGCCACTGCCCATCCCTGCCACCCCCATTCCCCTGGGACCCCAACCGTGGCACCCACATTCCTGAAGTTTCCCTTCCCTGGGACCCCCATCCCAGCACTCACATTCCCCAGGATCTCCCTGGCCCAGGATCCCCATTCAGAGGAGCCCCCTCCCACAAACTCCATCCCTTACAATGCCCCTTCCCCCAGGACATTGATTCACCCAGGAACCCCATTCCCACCCCAATCCCCCCACAACCCATCCCATGACCCCAAATCCCTGGGACCCCCCATTCCCCTGGACACCCAACCCTGGCTCCCCAAACCCCCTGAGGCCCCCATTCCTGAGAACTCCATGTCCCCTCTTGCATCACCCAGCCTTGTCCCCACAATTCTCACAGCCTGTCCCCAGCTTGTGGCCTCCCCACCCCCAACAAAGGCCACCTACGCATGAGGATGAGATGCGACTTCGCTTCCTGCCACCCTGGCCGAACAACCGCCAGCCAGGAGACAGCGAGTGACAGCGAGTGACAGCCAGCCTGGATGTCTGGGGTCACGGATATGGCCAAGAAGGTGGCACTGCTGCTCCTGTGGGGTGAGTGCCCTGGGCATGGGGATGGGCAGAGAGCGGTGGGGAGGGGGCCCAGGGGGGCTACGGGATCCCCTGAGGTCCCCAAGGGCAGCAGAGCCAGTGCATGAGGTGACCGGGGCTGTGGGGTGGCTGTGGGGACAGGAGAGGGGGGACAGGACTGGAGGGACAATAATGGGGAGACAGATTTGGGGAGGCATCATGGGGCTGGTGCAGCTGTGGGGACAGGGACGGGGCACAGGGATGCAGGGACATGGGGACAATCACTGTGTGGATGGGCCATGGGGACAGAGGCTGTGGGGCTGTTGGGGGTGACATGTGCCAGCACAGGGTTGTCCTTGTTCCCCCATTTCTGGGGACTCCACAGTGTCCCCATGTCCTGCCTCAGCTTGTGGTAGCCATGGTGTCCCTTCTCCCTTCCAGCCCAGACCCTCGGCCTCGCTGGTGATTCCTCGGGGGATGATGCCATCTGGTGTGACCAGAGCCTGTCCCCTGCACATGGGGACATCCCAGAGCATCCCAGAGCAGGGGGGAACCTGCTCGTGGAACTGGGGAGCCCTGGTGCTCTCGGTGTGACCCAGTGGGGGGTCCCCGTGAAAACGGGACCCCCCCGGTGTGACCGGACCCCCCTGTCCCCCAGACCGGCTGGTGCTGCAGGTGCCGGCAGGGCCGCTGCTGGAGGGGGACACGGTGACACTGCGCTGCCGGAGCTGGCGGGACATGTCGGTCACTGAGATGCGATTCTACCGTGGGGACAAGGAGGTGGGGAGGTCCCTCCGTGGGCCCGAGCTGTCCCTGTCCCCTCTGCAGCTGCACCACAGCGGCCGCTACCGCTGCGGGGGCTGGGTGACCCTCGGGCGATCACGGGAGTGGCAGGAGTCGCTGCCGGTGACAGTGACAGTGCACGGTGAGCACCCCACACCTCTGCACCCCCGCAGCCCCTCCCCAGGGACGCGGGGTCACAAATCCCCCTCCCCTCTCCTCCCCAGAGCTCTTCACGGTGCCGGTGCTGGAGGGTCCCCCCGAGCTCATCGAGGGGTCCCCCCTCAATCTCAGCTGCCTCAGCACCCCCAGCCCCCTGTGGCCCTCTGCTCGCCTCCTGCACCTCTTCTACCGGGACGGGTACTCGATGGGGGGCCTGCAAGGGTCCCCGCAGTTCCTGGTGCCCGCCGTGGGGGTCTCCCACTCGGGGAATTACAGCTGCCAGGTGCGCTCCGAGGGCGGGGCCGTGCGGAAGAGCAGCGCCCGGCTCGGCGTCACGGTGCGCGGTGAGTGCGGGGATGGGGACTGGGAGCCCCCGCAGCCCCCTCGGGTCCCCTGCCTCGGTACCTCCGTATCCCCCAGAGATATTTCCTGAGTCTCCCCACCTCTGCCTGTGTCCCCTCATCCCTCTCTGTGGGGTGACCCCACCCACGACATCCCCAATCACACCCATCCACCCCCCCTGGTCAGCTGCCAGCCCCTCCCTGTGACCTCAGCCCCGTCTGTGTCCCCGCAGTGCCCGTGGCCAATGCCACCATCAGCCCCGGTCCCCTGTCACACCAGGTGCACGCAGGTGACCCCGTGACCCTGCGCTGCTCGGTGCAGGTGGGCTCAGCCCCTGTCACCTTCACCTGGCTGAAAAACAGGCAGGAGGTGGCCCGGGGTCCCCTCCTGGAGCTCGGGGACATCACTGTGGGACATTCGGGCACCTACCAGTGCGTGGCCACCAACCAGCTGGGACAGGACGGGCACCGCGTGTTCCGGGCACTCAGCCCCGAGCTGGCCCTGGAGGTGACCCCTGGCTCACCCTGGGTCACAGGTGGGCTCACACAGGGGGTCACACGGGGGGTGCAGGACCCTCAGGGTTCTGGGTGACCCCGATGTCTCCCCCTCTGTCCCCAGCAGTGGCCGCAGGGGTCAGCGGGTCCCTTCTGTTCCTGGTCCTGCTCGTGGCTGTCACCGTGGGCTGGCACTGGTGTCACCGTCCGGGTGGGTGACAATGGGGGGGAATGGGGGTCCCAGGGTTTGGGGTGAAGCTCCCCCAGAGTACAGGGGCCATACGGTGTCACCAACAGCTCCTGACTCAGCTGGAGCTGAGCCCCCAAACATCTCAGCTGAGATTGCTGGGGGATTTGGGGAGGTCCTGGAGGGTCGTGCAGGGATGTTGGGGGTTCTGTCAGGGAGTTTGGGGGAGTTTGAGGGGTCTGGAAGCTCAGGGGGTTCAAGTAGTGGTTCAAGGCTTTTTGGGGGCTTTAGGGATGCTTGAGGGTCCTGCAGGCAATCAGGGGTCCCGAGGGTGTTCAGGGGCCTTGAGGACCCCACAGTCACCGCTTTTCTTTTCCCTTTGCAGCCCTCAGGAAGCAGCAGGAAAGGTGAGTGGGGGGCTCCAGGTCTGACGCCCCAATTTACCCTCAGTGCAAATCCCCTCCCCCCCCTACAGACACCCCCATATCCCTGCAGGGCCCCCCCGGATCCCCCGGCCCCCCCAGAGGAGGGGGAGGTGCTGTACACCCACGTCGTGAGCACCGAGCGGGCAGGGGGTGAGTATGGGGGAGGACACAGTGACACATCACTCACGGGTGTCACCCCCCACCCAGGTCCCCACAACCGGTGTCTCTTGCAGGGCCCCCCCATGTCACATCCCCCCAGGTGATCTACGCCGAGCTGCGGGGACCCCACAGGCGACAGCAGGACCCCAGTGACATCTACCAGGACGTGCTGTGACACTGGGGACACTGGGGGCACTGGGGATACTGGGGACACTCGGGACACTGGAGGTCCCTGCCCGAGGCTACCCCCCCGTGTGTTCCCCCCCGGCTCCCATGGGTGCCCCCCGTGCCACAAGTGGGGGATCCCCTGCGGGGCTGCCCAGAGCTCCCCGTTCCAGTGCTCCCAGTGCTCCCAGTACCCCCAGGGGCTCCCCATTCCCTCCCCAGTGCCGGGGGTGGGTCACAGGAGCCTTGTCCCTCCCGTTGGGCTCAAACCGCAGCTTTTGGATTAAACCGGGAGCGATGGTTTTTGTTTGTCCGGCTCTGCCTGCTCAGCTCGGACCGAGGAGGGTCCCGCTCAGGCTGTTGAGCAGATCGCTGCGGGATTTGCAGGATTTTTGGGGCTCTCTCCGTCCCCTGGGCACAAATGGGACAAAATGCTCGATCGGGGCATTTCCGGAGGGGTTCCCCCGCAGCTGCCCCGCAGAGGGGAAGGAGCTGCCGCTCCCTGTTTGTCCCCTCGGGGTGACAGCGGCCAAGGGCTCGGGGACCTGCGGCCCCACGGGCACCGATCCCGCAGCTGCCGAGCCCCTCGGGCCCGACTGGAGCCCCGCCACGGAGCCGGCGGTGGACAGGGGTGTCCCCAAATGGCACTCCAAAGCCCTCCGCACCTCCAGCCCTGCCCGGTGCCCCCCGGTGCCCCCCGGTGCCCTGAGCCCCGCACCCGAGCGGTGTCCGAGCCCCGGAGCTGCTGCGGAGCCTCGGCCGGGCCCGGCCCCGGGGCGGGCGGGGGGCGCCGGGAGGGAGGTGCCGGGAGGGCGGAGGGGACCGGGGAGCCCGGGGAGGAGCCCCCGGCACGGCGGGAGCCGAGTCCCGGCCTCGGGTCGCTGTCGCGGGCTGCGGGCACCGGCGGTGGCCGCGTGTCCCTAGCGGCTGTGACAGCGTGTGCGAGGCCGCTGTCGCGATGTGTCGGGACCGGCTGTTGCCGTGACCACTGCGGGCGCTGGCGGGGGGAGCGGGGAGGGGCTGGGGCAGAGCTGGGAAGGGCAAATCCCAGCGGTGGCAGAGATGGAACTGCGGTAGCTCAGAGGAGCCTGAGGCTGCCAGAGGAACAGCCCTGCGGGGAGCAGCGAGGGGCACCGGGGGCTCCCGAGATTCCCCCGCAGCCCGTGGGTGTCCCCGGGGAGCAGAGACCCCCCCGCCCTGCAGCCCTGCAGGAGCCCCCGGCCGAGCAGGGGGTGCCCGAAGAGGGCTGTGAGCCCGTGGAAAGCCTCCGCTGAAGCAGCTCCCGAGAGGGGAAGGTGTTTTGCAGACGCGTTTCGCTTCTCCTTTTCCAGCCCTGAACTGATGAATGATAAATTCA
Source organism: Phylloscopus whistleri (assembly GCA_017589585.1). Lineage (NCBI taxonomy): Eukaryota > Metazoa > Chordata > Aves > Passeriformes > Phylloscopidae > Phylloscopus > Phylloscopus whistleri. The sequence continues at coordinate 49,778 of JADMLD010000891.1, forward strand.
ATTCATTTCCCCGAGTCGAGCCTGGTTTTGGCCCTCCCTGCCCTCCCTGCCCTTCTCCCAGAACAAGGCACCACCGGCTGGGATGTGCCACCCCCAGGATGTGTCACCCCTGCCACAGGGACACCCCTGAACAGGGACAGGACCCCCTGGATGTGCCCCCCCTGGACAGAACCTGTCCCCTACCTGTGTCTGACTCAGCACAAAAAGCCTCTTCTTTCTGCTGCAGGGGAGAGAAAGTGAAAGGGTTGGGGGGGGGGGGGTGTTGGTTTAGGATAAATTAGGGGGAGAACCTCTAAAAGGGAGTCCCGTAAACAAACCTCCACCACCCCTCCCCGCCAGCCCTGGGTCGGGAAGGAAATTCTTTGGAGGAGAAAAGTGGAAAAAAACGGTTTTATTGACAAATGAAAAACTCTCCCCACCCCGAGTAGAAGGAAAAGCTCAGGTTTCTCAGGAGGGAGGGCACAGAGCTTCTTCCGTGAGTCCTGGAGATTCCCAGACTTCTCAGGTCAGGTCAGGCTCTGGAGCCGGTCCAAATCTTTGGGGGAGGGGGGGGGGGGAGGGGGGGGGAAGAAGGGAAAAGGAAGGGAAAACAGGGGGTGGAAAAAAAACCGGAAACAGTGGAACACAGGCAGCAGAAGCAGCAGCAGCAGAAGCAGCAGCAGCCAAGCAGCAGCTCAGCCCCAGCAGCAAAAGCCCTGCGAGTAAAAAAGCCGCTGCTAGACATAACAAAAGCAGTCCACAATATGGGATAGGAGGCACTGTCAACCCAGACCATTCCAACCCTTATCCCATATAGTAGACGCACAATAAAACTTTCATCTCACTTACTCAGACCTTCGACACTTACACATTTCCATCCATCTTACTTGCTCAGACCTTTGACACATACATTTCCTTCTGTTTCATGTCTGACTGATCTAACACACTGACAATGATAGCAACATTCAGCACATACGAGTCTTACCCCATATTCAGATCTCCCTGAGGTACACATCGTGTTGTTCCATCTTTCTGCATTATCCACCATGTATAACCCAGTCTTTGAGCAGAGACAATTCCATGGATGGGTTTGCCTGTACTCGAGGTAGGGTTGATCCATACTGTCTTTCCCAACAAACCTCTAACATGGGCCACTGGGACTTTATCTCCATCTACTACATTAAGGAGCTGAGACTGAGCAGGACCCGCTCGGTTGGTAGAACCTCGGATGTTGACTAACCAGGTGGCCTTTGCTAAATGCTGCTCCCAGTTCTTTAAGGACCCTCCACCCAATGCCTTCAGGGTGGTTTTTAACAACTCATTGTACCTCTCCACTTTACCTGCAGCTGGTGCATGGTAGGGAATATGGTACACCCCCTCAATGCCATGCTCCCTAGCCCAGGTTTTAATAAGATTATTTTTAAAATGAGTCCCATTGTCTGACTCAATTCTCTCGGGCGTACCATGCCTCCAAAGGACCTGCTTTTCAAGGCCCAGGATGGTGTTGTGGGTTGTAGCATGAGACACAGGGTAGGTTTCCAACCATCCCGTGGTGGCTTCTACCATGGTCAGCACATGGCGCTTGCCTGGGCGCGTTTGAGGCAGTGTGATGTAATCAATCTGCCAGGCCTCCCCATACTTGTACTTAGACCAGCGCCCTCCATACCAGAGGGGCTTCATCCGCTTGGCCTGCTTGATGGCAGCGCACGTCTCACAGTCTCAGATAACTTGAGAAATGCTGTCCATGGTTAGATCCACCCCTCGGTCTCGTGCCCACTTATAGGTGGCATCTCTGCCCTGATGACCTGAGGCATCATGGGCCCACCGTGCTAGGAACAACTCTCCCTTGTGCTCCCAGTCAAGATCTATCTTCAACTCCCCTATCTTTGCAGCTTGATCTACCTGCTGATTGTTCTGCTGCTCCTCATTAGATGTACTTCTAGGGACATGGGCATCGACATGGCGAATCTTCACAGGTAGTTTCTCTAACCGAGCAGCAATATCTTTCCACTCTTCAGCAGCCCAAATTGGTTTTCCTCTACGCTGCCAGTTCGCCTCTTTCCATTTCTTCAGCCATCCCCACAGAGGGTTGGCTATCGTCCAAGAATCAGTATACAGATAGAGCCTTGGCCACCTCTGTCTCTCTGCAATATCTAGGGCCAGTTGAATGGCCTTGAGTTCAGAAAATTGGCTGGATCCACCCTCTCCTTCAGTGGCCTCTGCGACCTGTCGTGTGGGGCTCCATACAGCTGCTTTCCACCTCCGACTCATCCCTATGACGCGGCAGGAACCGTCGGTGAATAAAGCGTAATGTGCTTCCTCTGCCAGCAGCTGGTTGTATGGCGGAGCTTCCTCAACCCGGGTCACTGGTTCTTGTTCTTCATCTGCGACACTGAAACTTTCACCTTCGGGCCAGTTTGTAATTACTTCTAAAATTCCAGGGCGATTCAGTTTCCTAACTCAGGCGTGTTGTGTAATGAGGGCAATCCACTTGCTCCAGGTAGCACTGGTGGCATGGTGGGTAGAGGGAACCTTTCCTCTAAACATCCACCCTAGCACCAGTAGTCGGGGTGCCAGAAGGAGTTGTGCTTCTGTACCAATCACCTCCAAAACAGATTGGATTCCCTCGTAGGCGGCCAAGATTTCCTTTTCTGTTGGGGTGTAGTTATCTTCAGACCCCCTGTAGCTCTGACTCCAGAATCCCAGTGGTTGGCCTCGGGTCTCACCAGGTATCTTTTGCCAAAGGCTCCAGGACAGACCATGACTCCTAGCTACAGAGTAGAGCACGTTCTTCACATCTGGTCCCGTCCTGACCGGGCCGAGGGCTACAGCATGAGCAATCTCCTGCTTGATCTGGGTAAAGGCGTGTTGCTGCTCTGGGCCCCAATAGAAATCGTTCTTCTTGCGGGTAACCAGATAAAGGGGGTTCACAATCTGACTGTACTCTGGAATGTGCATCCTCCAGAAACCTATGGCATCTAGGAAAGCTTGTGTTTCCTTTTTATCAGTTGGGGGGGACATCGCTGTGATTTTGTTTATGACATCAGTAGGAATCTGGTGCAGTCCATCTTGCCACTTCACTCCTAGAAACTGGATCTCCCGAGCAGGTCCCTTAACTTTATTTTTCTTAACAGCAAAGCTGGCATCCAGGAGAATTTGGATGATTTTCTCTCCTTTCTCGAACACTTCTGCTGCTGTGTTTCCCCACACAATGATATCATCAATATATTGTAAATGTTCTGGAGCCTTATCCTTTTCTAGCGTGGCTTGAATCAGTCCATGACATATGGTAGGACTGTGTTTCCACCCCTGGGGCAGTCGGTTCCAGGTGTACTGCACTCCCCTCCATGTAAAGGCAAACTGAGGCCAGCATTCTGCTGCCAGAGGGATGGAGAAAAATGCGTTGGCTATGTCGATAGTGGCATACCACTTTGCTGCCTTGGACTCCAGCTCGTACTGCAGTTCCAGCATGTCTGGTACAGCCATGCTCAGAGGTGGAGTCACTTCATTCAAGGCACAATAATCCACAGTCAACCTCCATTCTCCATCAGATTTTCACACCAGCCAGATGGGGCTGTTGAAGGGTGAGTGGGTTTTGCTGACCACCCCTTGGCTCTCCAGCTCTCGAATCATCTTGTGGATGGGAATCACGGCATCTCGAGTGGTTCTATATTGTTGACGATGCACTATTGAAGTGGCAATTGGTACCATTTCTTCTTCTCCCTTCAAAAGTCCTACTGTGATCGGGTTCTCGGACAGTCCAGGCAAGGTGTTCAATTGTCGAATGCTTTCTGCCATCACAGTTGCTATTCCGAAGGCCCACCTGAACCCTTTCGGGTCTTTAAAATACCCACTCCGGAGGTAATCTATGCCCAAAATGCATGGGGCCTGTGGGCCAGTCACAATAGGGTGTTTCTTCCACTCATTCCTAGTCAGGCTCACATCTGCCTCCACCAACGTATAGTCTTGTGATCCCCCAGTCACACCAGCAATAGAAACCGATTCTGCCCCTACATATCTCGATGGGATCAATGTACACTGTGAGCCAGTATCAACCAAAGCCTTATAGTCTTGTGGCTTCAATGTGCCAGGCCAACGAACACACACCGTCCAAAAAATACGATTTTCCCTAACCTCTACCTGGCTAGAGGCAGGGCCTCTCTAAGCCTGATTATTCTTCTTTCCTTGGGTATATGTCTTAGAGGTTCCCTCAAGGGGATCGGACATGTCATCATCGACATCATACTTGACATCCTGGCTGCGAACAACTGGAGCTGCTCTCTGTTTGGTGAGACTTCCTCTTTGAATCCTACCTTCCTTCAAATTGCGCACCCGTTGTGCCAGAGCAGCAGTGGGTTTTCCATCCCATCTCCTCATGTTTTCTCCAGATTCACACAGGAAGAACCACAACTCAGCTCGTGGGGTGTACTTTCTCTCCCCATCCAAGGGGCGCCTGCATTGGATACCAGGGCCTCTAATTTGCACAGCCGAGATTTGGAGGAAGTCCTCCTTAATCTCTTCCCTGAGTTTCTTATGATTCTCCTTTATTTTGTCTTCTAATTTCTGCAGTCGTGTTTCCACAGCTGCAATTCTGGCGTGAGTTGGGCCACGTACAGCATCAGCATATGCTCGAAGCTTTTTCGCCATATTGAGCACAGTCTCATATGTCTCCTCTTGCTTCATCATTGCTAGAGCAGAAGCGTATTCAGGTGGCCCAAGTCCCACAAGTTTCCTCCACATTACAGGTGTACATGGTACCAGGTCTGGATTCCTAGTTGTTATGTCATCTGAAAAAATGAGCTCTGCTACCGCCATCTCTCTCAGACGTTGAATCCCCTGTTCTATGGTCCTCCACTGTGTCTGCTGCAAATAGAGGTCATCTGCACACAGATATCTTTGTGCTACACCGTCCAGAATCCGTTCCCAGAGGCTGTGAGGACCAGCCTCCCTCATCATGCCCTGGTCGATAACAGGATCAAGTGACAGAGATACCAAATGCCTTGCTTCAGTGCCATCCAGAACTGTAGCCTCCCCTGCAGCATCCCAGAGGCGGACTAACCAACTAATTATAGATTCATCGGGTTGTCGCCTGTAATCCTTTCTTAGGCCTTGTAGGTCCTTTAGGGAAAAGGAATCAATATTGGCTCTAGAACCTCCACCCCTCAATGTGGTTTCTGATTTTGGTGAAGGTCCTTCTCCTGGATTATCATCATCATCATCCTCCACCTTGCAATCGGTCTTTCTTGTACACTTTCCGCCCCTTATATTAGCAGCAACAGCTCTTGGTTGAGGCCTACTGTCTGATTCAACTACTGGCCTGGAGCTTGGAATATTAGCTGCAGCCTGAGTGACTGGGATGGTAACTAGTTTATCTTTTTGTTCCTTGTCTTCTATCTGCTGTTCTTCAGTATCTAGTAGAGTACGATAAACATATGCTAAGGCTCAGTTTACTGCAATAATCTTTTTTCCTTAGTATTACCTTGGCACTTCTCTTTCAAGTACTTTGCCACCTCAGCTGGGTTCTGAATTTGTTCAGATGGGAAGTCTTAGATTATAAGATCAGAGAATTCTTTTAAAATCTGGCTTATATCTTCTTACTTCTCACTCTACTCAAGATTTCTCTTACTTGGCTTTGTCTTCAAATCAGAAGTTTCATTAGCTCCTTTGGAAATTTCAGCTTTTAATTTATATAAACTGCAGATAGTATAGAGGAAACTTATTAAATTAAATGCCAGAAAGATGGTCTCTTTAACACTCAGGGGAAACTGAATATTTTTTAATAGAGATATAAACAATTTAAAGGAGAAGAGGGAAAACAGAGGCTGAAAAAATTTTGTTTCTGCTTTTTTTTTTAACAAACTGAGTGTTTAACTATAACAACGAACTATCAAGCATATTTACAGTCTTCTTGTAAATCACCACAAACAAGCCCAGCCCAATGAATATTCTGACTAGTGCCCCATGGCTACACGAACTACGTATTAGGAGCAATACCAGAGCTATCTCTGGGTAAGGAAATAGCCCTAGGTACCACAAAGATAGTAAAACCTCAAAAAACCCTAGGGACCAGAAATATTGGCAAGCTTTCACCCCGAGTCACATTATGAGTCCAGAAAAAACCATCCTGATACACCCACAAAACAATTAGAACCACCAATATAATTATTAAGGTTTTTTCCACTTTCTTTGGTTCGTTTCCCAGCCAACGCACCAGAAAGTCCCTTTCTAACTCTGCCCCTACCTGAACTGAAGGTTAATGACAGGCAACAGAACTCTAAACCGCAACTGACGCACTCTGCCTCCATGCCTTGCCCAACACTTGGACTCCTGACGTCAAGAGACTTGGATTGTGGGGGCCTACCAGGCCCCCCTCTTTGTGTTTAGTTTAGAGTTCACCTGACCCTTCTCCATAAGTAAGGTCCCAACGGGGCTTGCAACTCCGCTTTCCCCTCCCTACACCCCTGTCCAATTGTGGGAGGCCTACCCTTGCGTGCCACTCACTCACTAAGATTCCTCCACACACCCAGAGGCGGGGTTCTCTCTATCCCTAGAGGTGCCTCAATCTTTCATCCCCCACGCTCTTCCCCGTTTCCGGCTGGCCCCCTCGCGGGAGTCCGGAACCGCGGTACTGAGGGGTCCACACTCGCTTCGGGTGTCCGAGCTGCCAGCCCCCATCTCACTCACTTGCCCACTCACTCGCCTCTACTCCCACCACCGGATTTTCTCACCAATCCGGTGCTCCTCCGCGTCACTGATCCCCTGCTGATTCCCAGGGTCTGGGGGTCACCACCAATTCCCAAGGGTCCCTCAAAGCAGGCGGCCATCCTATCCAGAGGTCTCCTGTGGGCATGGTGATCCTGGTTGAGTCCCCAGCTGATAATAACAGGGCAGGAGATATTGCTCCTTTTTAAAGCCTTTATTAGAATCAGCTTAAGGTGGGGGCCCGACGGGTTGCACACACGCCTCCACTGCTCCCAGAAGCGACTCAGAGGAGGAGGTGTGCAGCTCTTCCTGACACAATGCCGGTGTTCTTCAGCCCAGCCAGCTCCCAGCACCAGTGCCAGGAGTGGGCTGCCCCCAGAAAGCCAGGCAATCCGGGATGCAGCTGTAGGGCACAGTTGCTCTATAGCACAGGTGGCATGCGTCAAGGGCAGGGACAAGGAACAGGGAGGGGCCTTCTGTGTGATTTCCAAAGGTGTTTATTGCCCAGAGGGTCAGGGACAGAAAAAGGCACAGAACGTGGGCTTGCAGGGGCTTATAAGTGGGGGAGGTCTTGGGAGAGGATACAATTTCCAACTAATCAGGGTGACATGGAGGAGGAACATAAGGCGGGGAGTACAATGCACAGAGCAATGAAAGAACACAAGGGGAGGGAACAGTTTAAACCAACCACTGGGGCGTCAAAGGTTGGGGGATTGACAGGGAAGGGTCTGGAAAAAGGGGCAGAGTTAGGGAACGATTGACAATTGTGTAGGAGGAGGGAAGGGCAGGTCAAGGGAAGATAGACAACCAGGGCAAAACCAACAATACAGGGGGAAAGGAATAATCCATTAGGGATAAAAAATACTATAACAATAAAAAATATGGGTGGTGTATAAAACTGACCATTAAAACCGAGCTGCAATTGGAAACACAATAAAAACACACCACAACATCTCCCCCTTTTTTGTTTAGAAAGGAGAGAGTGGGAGTTCTGGAGTTCAAATAAATTAATGAAGGGCTTAGGTTCAATTACAGAGGGAATGGGGGTAGAATAAAATAATACAACCAATGATTTGGGAGCATAGGGGTAGTACTTGTGCAGGATAAAGGGTAATCACTATTAAGGAATACCTGGATGGATAGGTGGGGAAGTTTCTCTAGAAAGGGGAGCTCCCAATGCAGGAGCGATACCCGATGCAGAGGTGGGGCACATCGCAGGAAAGGAGCCCAACAAAGGAGTGGGAGTGGAGAAGGGTGGAGAAGGGGGTCGTTCAGGAAAACAAACTTAAGAGAAAACAACTGACAAAACTGGAGCAACTTATAGAGGAACTCTAACAGAACTTAAGATAGCAGACAACTTCAGTCAAAAGGCTTTCTGCTTCAGAAAGTCCTTTTGATTTGTTCTTGTCTTCTGTTCTGCCCGATGTTCAGGAACAGTGTTTTGGCTGGCGTGATGGCATCCTTAACTTGGATGCCCACTCAGCACAGCACACGGCAGCCCAGAACTTCTGGGGCTCAAGTGATCTGTCGAGCTCAGCCTTCCTGGCAGCTGGGACTACAGGCCACTGCCACCATGCCTGGGCACCAATTTGACTGGGGTTGTTCCTGCCTTTAAAAAGACATACCTCATATGACAGATAAGATTATTTAAAATTTACAGATGATAAATACCTTAACCTTAAAATAATTGACTTTCAGAAACAAACTCCAACAGAGTAACGTAGAGTAAAACAAAAATATTAACTGATTACAAGGAAAGCACATAGGATCAAACAAACATGCTCTTAATACAAACTAAAGGGAAAATGAATGCAATAAATAATGCTTTCAACCAGAAAGGGGAACAAACAACTTTGGAAGGCATCTTGGGGATTATTAACTGGGAAAGAGGGAGCAGACTGAGGGATCAGGGAAGGGTCCCTGACAGCCGGCACCTTGCTGCCAAGGCAAACGTGCTGAGGGGGCTGCGGGGAGCCAGGGAGACCAAGGCATTGCCGGCTGCCCTGCGCTTCACGGGTTGTTCCAGGTAGTCCTCCCAGCCTAGGGGGAAAGGGTTTAGGACTGAGGGATGTGGAATGAGGGACTTGGGTATCAGCTGGGGAAAACCAATTTAACTGTTCCTCCACTTTCCCTTGTTTTCAGGAGACATTTGGGGGAAACGGAGAAGCAGCGATTTAACAAATCCCTTTAACAATCCCTTTGAAAACTAACTTTTTCTCCCCACCCTCAAGGATACCCACAACTTGGAAAAAGATCTCCCTTTGTTGTGTTGACAGATCAGCACCCATCCCACCAACACAACAATAATCCGCCCTACCATGTGGTAAAATGAGAAACTTAAAAGAAAAGGGTCCCGAGACCACCCTCAACCCACTCTCTACCTGGGCCAGAGACCATTGCCCACTTTCCTCCCTTCCACACTTGGGGTTAAAACTCCGTACTATAGCTTGAAACTTAACTCAAAATCCGTCCTTAGGGGACTCAAACCCTTTGACACTTAAATATCAACCCCCTCTTCTCATTTGTGAGCCCCTGACCCGGTCAGTCCCAGCCCGACGGGGTACTCACCACTCTGTTGGTCTCGGGAAACAGAAAGCCACAGGGAAGGTCCCCTGCCCAGAAGCGATCCTCTTAGGTGCAAGAGGGTTGCCACCTCCCCCCCTGGGAGTACCACCAACCAAAAAGTGGAGTAATCACCCAGGGGCACTGGTGCACCAAAGGACTCACACAGCCTCTGAGAGGGGTCCCAAGGGCCCCACGTTGGGTGCCAGCTGATGCGATGCCGGTTGTCTTGGTTTGGAAAGACAGGTATCTGCCAGGGAAACTGGGGTTTCCCTTAGAATAGAGAATGCAAACCCCTCACCCCCCGCCAAATTATAATTTTGCAATCAAGGCTCTCAGGCAAAGATTTGGGAATAGGAATAACAGTTCTTTACTAGTAATATCAATAATACAAATGTGGTAGAAACACAAAACCACCCCACCAAACCAGCAAACAAACAAACAACAATTTTGGAAAGCCCTGACAGAGTCAGCTACAACCTGATGCCCTGTTGGTCAGGACGTTGGTAGCAGTCCAAAAAGTCCTCCTGGGGTGGCAGATGTGGTTCTGTTGGAGTGGAGATGATCCTGTAGCCAAAAGGGTCCAGAGGTGGTGAGAGGGAGTCCGGTGATGGTGAGAAAGGGTCCTGTCTTCCTCCGGTAATCGGGTGAAGCAAGAGCAATATCCTGTTCCGTAGTCTCAGTTTTATCCAGGTAGGAATGGTTGGCTCCCCCCACTGGGTGGAGCATCTCACAATAGAATGATGAAATGTGAATGTACTATCTTGGAGAGGGTAAGTTTTTTTTGGGATGTGTGCTTTTAGGGGTGCAATAGGATGATGGAATGTGAATGTACTATCTTGGGGAGGGTAAGTTTTGGGATGTGTGCTTTTAGGGGTGTTTAAATGGTCCATTAGCAGAAAAAAAGATAAGAAACAATGCCCTACCTGGTTTTAACAGTTGGGCCATTATCAAAAGGCACCCGCCCCACTCCTTCCAGAGTAAACAAGAGATAAAACAAAACAGCTCCCCAACTGCTTTCAGCAGATGAAAATAGAATACACATCCTAGGTTCCACAACCCAAGACACTGGTGTTCTTCAGCCCAGCCAGCTCCCAGCACCGGCGCCAGGAGTGGGCTGCCCCCAGAAAGCCAGGCAATCCGGGATGCAGCTGTAGGGCACGGCTGCTCTATAGCACAGGTGGCATGCGTCGAGGGCAGGGACAAGGAACAGGGAGAGGCCTTCTGTGTGATTTCCAAAGGTGTTTATTGCCCAGAGAGTCAGGGACAGAAAAAGGCACAGAACCTGGGCTTGCAGGGGCTTGTAAGCGGCGGAGGTCATGGGAAACGATACAATTTCCAAATAGTAAGGGTGACATGGGGGAGGAACATAAGGTGGGGAGTACAATACACAGACCAATGAAAGAACACAAGGGGAGGGAAAAGTTTAAACCAACCACTGGGGCGTCAAAGGTTGGGGGATTGACAGGGAAGGGTCTGGAAGAAGGGGCAGGGCCAGGGAAGGATTGACAATTGTGTAGGAGGAGGGAAGGGCAGGTCTAGGGCAGACAGACAAACAGGGCAAAACCAACAATACAGGGGGAAAGTAATGATCCATTAGGGATAAAACATACCATAACAATACAAAATATGGGTGGTGTATAAAACTGACCATTGAACTGAGCTGCAATTGGAAACACAATAAAAATACACCACAACAACAGAAAAACATCTCCCCAGCTGCTTTCAACACATGAAATAGAACACACATTTTTGGTCGCATAACCCAAGACACCCATGCTTGGGTTTGGGGGTTCCAGGCCCCTCTTGTTCAGTTTGTTGGTCTCATCCCTCCTTTCCCTTACTTCAGGCACCTTCCGGCAGCTTTTTCCTGCAAAGAATCCATGAGTTTGCGATTTTGGGGGGGCAGTGTTGGACAGGGACAGCTCTGTCTGGCTTTCCCCTCCCTCTTGTGGCCTCTCAGCTGCCCCCAACACCCTGGGGCTGCTGGGATTTCCCTCCTGGGGACAAGGACGTTCATTCCCTTCCAGGACCCCAATGCCTGGCTGGGGCTCTAGGTCAGGGGCTCCTTGAGCAGCTGCCCCAGAACCTCCGCCAGGGTCTCCCAGAGCAGCCAGAGCCGCTCGCCCTGGGGTCCCCAAAGCCCTCAGCAAGCCCCAAGTCCCTCCCAGGAACCCTCACCTCCCTCACACCCAGCATCCCCCACAGCCCCTGCAAGTTCCCCCCACAGCACTGGCCATGGCCATGTCCCCACATGTTACTGGCCATGTCCCACTATGGCCTCACCCATGGCTTCCTCCCCACCATGTTTCCATCCCTGTCATTGTCCCCCACATCTCCATCTGTGCCCGTGCCCCCTGTGTCCCCATGAATGGCCACGTCCCCCTCCCTGTCCAGGTGTCCCCATGTCACTCTCCATGTCTATGTCCCCCCACGCCCTCGCCCGCCTCTTAGTTCAACGTCCTTATTTTTACCCCAGTGTCGGATTTTTTTAAAGGGATAAAGGGATAAAGAGAAATGAAAAGCAAATCAAGGCCAAAAGAAAAGGCTTTCTGTGTCCGTGCCAGTTGAGGATCCACGTGCTTGGGTGGGAGGGAAGAAACTTTTTTTGAGGGGTCTCCACCCCACTGTCTCCAAAACCTTAATGCTGGCCCCAGTTCATCACCATTTGGCTGCAGAAAATGCCCTCGGACAACAGGAAATCAAAACCGTGGAATCCCTAAGGTTGGAAAAGACCTCCAAGACCATCCAGTACTCCTTGAGGCCACCAAAAGATAGGATTGATCACAAAAGATTTTCTGGAGTTGAAAGTCAACAAATCCACTCTCATCAAGGAATTCCCAATGTCGGTCTGTGTCCCAATGGATGTTCCTGCCCCTGTGTCCATCCAGGTGCCCATGGGGAGACAGGAAGATGTGGAGCCCCCCCAGCCACGTGTCTTGCCAACAGGGATCACCAGGACCACGGATCACCAGGGCTCTGCCCAACGGGGTCACTGGGGATCATCCAACGCCGATCCTCCCACGGGGGATGGAGCTGGAGCAGCGCACGAAGCTCTTCCCGCTCTCAGGGCACTCACAGGGCTTCCCTTAGTGGAGCCTCCGTTGGTGTTTGGTCAAGGCAGATCTGTCTGAGAAGCTCTTCCCACACTCAGGACACTCGTAGGGCCTCTCCCCGGTGTGGATGCACCGGTGCCTGATGAGGTGTGAGTTTTCCTTGAAGCCCTTCCCGCAGTCGGGGCAGCGGAAGGGCCTCTCCTCTCTGTGAATCCGCTGATGTCTGAGGAGATCAGAGCTGGTCTGAAACCTCTTCCCACACTCAGGACACTCGTAGGGCCTCTCCCCGGTGTGGATGCGCCGGTGCCTGATGAGGTGTGAGTTTTCCTTGAAGCCCTTCCCGCAGTCGGGGCAGCGGAAGGGCCTCTCCTCTCTGTGAATCCGCTGATGTCTGAGGAGATCAGAGCTGGTCTGAAACCTCTTCCCACACTCAGGACACTCGTAGGGCCTCTCCCCGGTGTGGATGCGCCGGTGCCTGATGAGGTGTGAGTTTTCCTTGAAGCCCTTCCCGCAGTCGGGGCAGCGGAAGGGCCTCTCCTCTCTGTGAATCCGCTGATGTCTGAGGAGATCAGAGCTGGTCTGAAACCTCTTCCCACACTCAGGACACTCGTAGGGCCTCTCCCCGGTGTGGATGCGCCGGTGCCTGATGAGGACGGAGTTGTCCTTGAAGCCCTTACCACAGTCGGGGCAGCAGAAGGGCCTCTCCTCTCTGTGAATCTGCTGATGTCTGAGGAGATCAGAGCTGGTCTGAAACCTCTTCCCACGACTCCGTGTGAATCTGCTGATGTCTGAGGAGATCAGAGCTGGTCTGAAACCTCTTCCCACACTCGGGACACTCGTAGGGCCTCTCCCCAGTGTGGATACGCCGGTGTTTTCTCAGCTCAGAGCTCCATCCAAAGCTCTTCCCACATTCCAAGCAGGTGTAGGGCCATTCCCCAGTGTGGATCACCTGGTGCCGGATCAGCTCCAACCTTACTCTGAAGCTCTTCCCACATTCCCCACACTCGTAGGGCTTTTCACCAGTGTGGATCACATGGTGTTGCACCAGGTGGGAGCTCCGGCTGAAACCGTTCCCACGTTCCAAGCACTTGTGGGGCTTCTCCCCTCCATCAGGCTTCTCCTCCAGCTCTGAGCTCCAGCTGGATCTCCGGCCGCCCTCCTGGCACAGGGAGGGTCTTTCTTCCTCGCAGCTCCCTGGGCTGGGTTTGCAGCCCCTCCCCCTGCCGGATCTCCGGGGCTTTTCCTCCTCCTCCATCGGACACTCCTTGGGAATGACAAATCCTGGTTTGGGGAAAAACAAGAGGAGAGCACCTTAGGCTGGGGGTTCCTCCTTGCCCAAGCTCCTCTCAGGAAATCATTGGGCACCTTGTGTCTGTAAGAACCTCCAAAACACCAAGATTCAGCCCAAAAGTCCTCCAAACATCAAGACACAGATCAAAAACTCACCAAATACCAAGACTCAGCCAAAACCTGTTCTAAATCATAAGGATGTCCTGCAAAACCCCAGGACCCCCAGGGAAGGAAGAAGAGGAAAGTGTCTTTACAAACAGATGCTGAGAATCTGCTTGGAGATAGGGCCAGGCACTTGGACATAAGGAAGGCACAGAAGAAGCCATCAGTTCCAGAAAATGTTATTCACTGACCACATAGACTGCTGCTCAGCCAAGGTCCTGCTACATTCATGAACTTGGAGAAGAAGAACAAAGCCTGAACAGAGCTGTGAATATACCTACCTAGACAGAAGTGGGGTGCATATTAAGGGGGGTATGTGGTAGGTGTATTGGGAAGTCTGTACCTCTCAAGTACTTCAGCCAGTGGGGAAAGGGAGAGGGAAATGACGCCAGGAAAATTAGGATGAAAAGGAGACTGCGTCCTCCAACAACTGGAGAGACCCCATGGGAAATGTCCCATGGCCTCTCCCTCTTTTTATGAATGAAATGACTTTTACAGGACTCCTCTGCCTTCTGTGTGGACACAAAACTCTGGTGATGGGAATTTTTCCACACACCTTGGGGCTCGTCTGGAATTCCTTCCAGCGCCCGGGGCAGCAGGCAGTGAGTGGAGCTGAAAGTGCCTCACCCAGTTTGGGTGATCGGCTCCCTTGGGTGGCGGCGGCACCGGGGATTGACTGGGGACCTGAGAGTGTCCAGGAGACAGATGAGTGACAGATCAGGGGGGCTGTGAAGCCAGCAGAAAATGTGTTTAGGGATGGGCCTTCAAGGGCAGGAGAAGGGAAAAGAGTTACAAGACATGCTGTTATTTAGGAAAGGGAATCAGGCAAAGCACAGGTTACCACCCACATGGTCAGCTCAACCAGCAGAGCTGTGTGTGCTTGTGAGAGCCTGGGACTGAAATGCCCTGAGCAGGAAGGCTTAAATATCTTCTGCTAACACCACGTCACCTAACAGGGTGGCAAAAGCAACTCTGACTGCTTCAGTCATCACTGGATAACTTATTAAGGTATTTCTAAAACAAAGAATTCCAAGAGAAGGGATTGTGGAAGCAATAGTCTCAGATGGGGAACTCATTTTACAGGAAAGATCCTTCAGGGGGCAGCTTTAGGAACACAATGGGAACCCCACAACCCCTGGCACCCCAGAGCTCAGATCGGGTAGAAAGAATGAGTGGGGAAATAAAGAAACACCTTTGGAAGCTGGTGATAGAAACCAAGATGCCATTGGTACAGCTTTTGCCATTGGCTTTGGCAAGAATAAGAGCCAGACTCAAAGCAGATACTCAATTCTCTCCCTTGGAATTGGTATTTGGAATTCCTTACCCTGGTAATTCTCCACCACATGCAGGGTGCAGATAAGGGATGCATATTTCAAGCAGTCTGTGGCCAGAATCCTGTCTCCTGTGAAATCTCTCCCCCAGGAAGCTCGGCTGGCACAGACCCTGCCTTGGGACTTTGCTGCTCACAACATCCAACCAGGACATCGGGTCCTGCCCAAGGAGTGGGAAGAAGCACCACTGGTGACCAAGTGGCCTGGTCCATCCCAAGTGTCCCTGAGCACAGAAGCAGCCCCAGCAGAGCTGAACACGGGGGGACCCCTCACCCTGGGCTCAGGGTCTCTGAAGCCCCCGAGATTTGGACTTCTCGGCTGCAGGAGGAGGATGGGAGGCCGCTGATATGGGAAATGTTTATGGATATGAAAATTCCGAATTTTAGAAACATATAAAGTGCTTAAACAAGTGAAGGGGAGAACAGAAATATATACAGCTTATTTAGCAATTTTGTAAAAGCAGAGAAATAACTGGTACCAGAAGGCAGAGGAGTGTAACTTGTAAGGCAGGACCCATGAACAGAATACAATGGAATTTGGGTGCCAGGTAAAGGCCACAGAGAGAAGATCTATTGTTAAAACTCACTAAAGCGGGACTCAGGTATTGTGAAGACTCGATAAAGCAGAAACAGTCGATTAAAAAAACAGCAAAAAACAGGCTCCTGGTTTCAGCCAGGACAAACTGACCTGGGAATTTGCCAAACCTTCTCTGTGCCTGCTCAGAGATGGAAGTCAAATAGTGAAGACTCCTTACTTCATCAGGAGACCCCTGCCAGCGACCACCAGAAGGCATGGCATCACAAAAGACTAATTGTAACAGAAAGGGCAAGAAGGCAGAGAATGGGCAAAGAAGTGTAGCATTGTGGGATCTAAGAGCATTTAAACCTGGAACCTGTCTGCACCAGGCAGGCATCATTGGTGGAAAGATCCCGCAGGTGTCCCAGCAGGGATAAAACAAACCTGCTTTACAATTTCTGACTGTGCAGTCCTTATTCTGTAATTCCCTGTGACTGCCCCTGCACTGAAGGCAAGGGAGCAGCAGCCAGGGCTCCACAGCCCCGGGGGAAGCCCCTGTGCCTGCCCACAGATCCTCTGCTGGAATGCTCTGCCTGGGCACCCTCCCTGGGCATCTCCAGGCACTGCGGGCCAATCCTTGCTGCCACTGCTGCAGCTTCAGTGCTTTCTGTGCCTGCACTCGCCACAGGGGCTGGGGAGACAACGGGAGAATTCCACTCTGGGGCTCAGCCAGACTCACACACTGAAATGGCTGGGACTAGATTAGACCATTAGAGTGGTTTTTCTTAATAATTCTACTTTTATCTTGTCAGTTAGGCTTGGGCTAGTGGTGTGAGAATTAGTTTTTAGTCTTAGGAGAAGCAGTAGCAAAATATCTTTATGGCTTGGGATGTTTTTTCTGTTGTATGTGTGTGGCTGTTAGTGATGGCAAAATTTTGGTGTGTGTTTTTCAATGTTCACCTTTTGGTTGCATTTTGCAAAAGTAGAAGAGCTTTAAGGGTGACCCTTGAAGTCCTAAACAGTTAAAAAAGGATTTAAAAAAATCATCAAGCGGCTTTTGGAGGGGGCCACATTAATGTCAGGGGATGACTGCCCTGGAAGAGAAGCTACAGTTCCAGGCAGCTCGGAAAGGAGCCTTAGAAATGCAAATTAACACTGCTGGGGAAAAGTGCGCACAGTGCACCAGGGGCTTCTTGCCTGGGGCAGGAATTGGGCTGATTCCCTCTGTCCCTCAGCCCAAGCTCTGCCTGCTTACAAAGACAGAATTTGCATCGCTAAAGGCAGAGCCCAGACTGAGGATCTCTGACTCTACAACAGAAATGGGTTAAATTGCAAAGGAAAACATCAAACTGAGAATGTTAGGAAAACTTCACGTAAAAAAGTGGTGGGGGAGGAATCATCCTTCTACCCACTCTAACATGTGCTGGCTTTGTCTATGTTATACAGGGTGTATCAGACCTCTGGGTGTTTTTAGCTACCACAAGTTCACTGAAATCAGCTGGAAATCAAAATATACCATTTAATCAGAGAAAAGCGGTCAATTGACGCACCCCACGCAGGAGGGAGCGCCTCAAAAATGGGGAAAAGATGAACGGCCACCAGAACAAATCCTACAACACCACGGACCAGCTCCTGGGAACCCGAACGAATTCATATCAGGTGCCAGAGAACGCATTTATAATTTGAATTGCATAATTAGATTACAAGCTGTCCTCGAAATAATAACCACTCAATCCACTCAAACGAGGAACGCGACATTTTACATTTATGATGGTATCAGATTATCTATTAGCCCAGGCACCAGCGGGAAGGAGACCGCGGGCAGCCGCTCCCGCAGCGCCCTCAGGGCACGGGGAACACGGCGCGGACACGGCACAACCGAGGCACAGCCAGAGCCCCCTGCCGCCCCCTCCGCCCGCAGCCAGCCCCGAGCCCCGGCACAACCCAGCGCGGCTCCCACCTGCGCCGGGGCCGCCTCCGAGCTCCGCCGCCGCCTCCCCGGGCTCCGGCCGCTGCCGCCACTCCAGCACAGGCGCTCAAAAAATGGCGCCTGCACTGCGCCGACGGGGGGGGGTGGACGGGACGCGGGCTTGTCCCCGGTCTGCTCTGCCCAATCAGCGCGCAGCGAGAGCCAGGAGTGACGGCAGAGCCAGCCAATCGCGGCGAGTGGCGGGCTCTGCACACGGCACAGCCTCTCAGGCCCCGCCCCCGGGCTGTCTGAGGGCAAAGCCGCAGATCAGGAACCGCCCTGGGACGCGCCCGGGCCCCAGCCGGGATTGAGCTCAAAACACAAACAAAGTTCTCCGCACCTCCCGGACCGCCTGGCCCAGCCCTGCGTGCTGGGTGCCTCCCACTCAGCGGGAAGCCCTGAAGCCTCACTTCTCCTCTGGGCCTATCTCCAAACAGATTCACTCATTGACTCTCTTTTTAATTCCTGGGTCCTCTTTGGTTTTGGGATTATTCTCAGTGACCTCAATTCTGAGAATAACGAAAATTCAATCTTAGAATATTTTCCAAAAGTGCAGTAAGGGAAAAAAACAGGACGATGTCCAGCGCTGGCTTGTTCCTGGCCATCAGCCAAGGAACACCTCGCACATTAAGGCAGCCTTATCTCTGTGCTGTTCCTTTACTGAGGTACATACATATTCATGAGTTTCCTGGGCTATTCAAACATTCCTGGCAGCTTTTAAAGTTATAGAAGCTTTTTTTTAGTTTGGTTTTCTGCTCTGGCTTATCTACATAACATCCTGCAGATCAGGTCAATCTATTTTATTTCTTCTTGTGGCATCATCCTGTTGTTTCACACTTCCCTGAGAGCGAACAGTTCACAAACTCTTCTCTCATCCTTCTCTGGTGCTCTGGTTTGTGTCGCCCTTATTTCATCCCTTGGAGAGGTCAATCAGCAGCTGTGGGAAACAACCTGATTGCTTTATACAGTTCTCTGGGTTCCACAGAAGTATTTGACCATTTTATATTTTGCTAAGGCCTACAGTACAATACATTCATCCTATTATTAATTCTGTCAGCTGTAAGGTGTCTACATCAACATAATTCCCTTTGCAGCTGAACCAATTTCTGTTGCAGAGTCAGAGATCCTCACTCTGGGCTCTGCCCTTGGCTGTGCCAATTCCATCTGTGCAAGCAGGCAGAGCTTGGACTGAGGGACAGAGGGAATCAGCCCAATTGCTGCCCCAGGCAAGAAGCCCCTGGTGCATTGTGCACACTTTTCCCCAGCAGCGTTAATTTGCATTTCTAAAGCTTCTCTTCCAGAGCAGCCATTGAATGACTCATGGGTGCCCCCCACATAATCTGCATTTTTTCTTTTTTTTTTTTTTTGTTAACAATATTCTATTAAATGTTTAGGAGTTAAAGTGTCACCTTTAAAGCTTTTCTAGGTTTGCAAAATGCAACCTAAAGGTGAACTTTGAAAAACCTATATACCGTTATTTTGTGATCACTAAGAGCCACACACAAACATACACAAAAACATTCCAAAGCAACCAAGATTTATTTCTTCTTCTTCTTCCACTAAGAATTGATTCCAACACCCCCTGGCTCCAACCTCACAATATAAAAGTAGGTGTATTACAAAAAAAATATTTTAATGGTGTCATCTTGTCACGGAAACTGTGGGAAAAACAAAAATGCTCCAACAGTATCTTTAGTGTTAGAGGGTCAAGGCATTACTTGATTCTGTCCAGGATGTGCAACAGAAATCATTTCATCCACACATAGCCCGGTGTGCAGAGAAAATCATTCCATGACATGTGAGTTTTACTGGATTTTCCCTAAACTTTTTACAGTCTGAACCCAGAGAAATCCATTGGTTTGATGTTCATTGCTTCCAAGTTGCTGAGTTCTCAGTATTTGATTTCCTGTTGGACCCAGATTTCTTTGTCTCTGATGTTAATTAGGTCTGCACTCCTGGATTTCCTTCTCAGCCTTTTCCAGACCAGGTGCCTGCAGCTCTTCCAGGGGCAGTGTCTGGGGTGGGTGTTGGTTGCTGTTTGCTGATGGTGGTTGATGTTTTGTTGATGGTCGTTCTCTCTGTGGGGATCTTTTGGGCTCTTCCCAGTCTGTTGAGATGTTAAACTCATCTTTGTTGAGTGGTGTAACATCCCTTAAAATAAAACCTTTAAAATTCATTTCTCCAGGGAAAAGGGAAACCAGCCTGAGTGGAGAAATAAAATAAAAAACAATTTTAAAGTTGGTCTATTTTCCAACCATCCAATCCCATCCAGCCCAGTGTGTGAGTCTGCCTGAGCCCCGGAGTGGAATTGTCCCGTTGTCTCCCCAGCCCCTGTGGCGAGTGCAGGCACAGAAAGCACTGAAGCTGCAGCAGTGGCAGCAAGGATTGGCCCGCAGTGCCTGGAGATGCCCAGGGAGGGTGCCCAGGCAGAGCATTCCAGCAGAGGATCTGTGGGCAGGCACAGGGGCTTCCCCCGAGGCTGTGGAGCCCTGGCTGCTGCTCCCTTGCCTTCAGTGCAGGGGCAGTCGCAGCCTCCCATCCTCCTCCTGCAGCCGGGAAGTCCAAATCTCGGGGGCTTCAGAGACCCTGAGCCCAGGGTGAGGGGTCCCCCCGTGTTCAGCTGTGCTGGGGCTGCTTCTGTGCTCAGGGACACTTGGGATGGGCCAGGCCACTTGGCCACCAGTGGTGCTTCTTCCCACTCCTTGGGCAGGACCCGATGTCCTGGTTGGATGTTGTGAGCAGCAAAGTCCCAAGGCAGGGTCTGTGCCAGCCGAGCTTCCTGTGGGAGAGATTTCACAGGAGACAGGATTCTGGCCACAGACTGCTTGAAATATGCATCCCTTATCTGCACCCTGCACGTGGTGGAGAATTACCAGGGTAAGGAATTCCAAACACCAATTCCAAGGGAGAGAATTGAGTATCTGCTTTGAGTCTGGCTCTTATTCTTGGCAAAGCCAATGGCAAAAGCTGTACCCATGGCATCTTGGTTTCTATCACCAGCTTCCAAAGGTGTTTCTTTATTTCCCCACTCATTCTTTCTACCTGACCTGAGCTCTGGGGGTGCCAGGGGTTGTGGAGGTCCCATTGTGTTCCTAAAGCTGCCATAACCCCCTGAAGGATCTTTCCTGTAAAATGAGTTCCCCATCTGAGACTATTGCTTCCACAATCCCTTCTCTTGGAATTATTTGTTTTAGAAATACCTTAATAAGTGATCCAGTGATGACTGAAGCAGTCAGAGTTGCTTTTGCCACCCTGTTAGGTGACATGGTGTTAGCAGAAGATATTTAAGCCTTCCTGCTCAGGGCATTTCAGTCCAGGCTCTCACAAGCACACACAGCTCTGCCGGGTGAGCTGAGCATGTGGGTGGTAACCTGTGCTTTGCCTGATTCCCTTTCCTAAATAACAGCATGTCTTGTAACTCTTTTCCCTTCTCCTGCCCTTGAAGGCCCATCCCTAAACACATTTTCTGCTGGCTTCACAGACCCCCCTGATCTGTCACTCGTCTGTCTCCTGGACACTCTCGGGTCCCCAGTCAATCCCCGGTGCCGCCGCCACGCAAGGGAGCTGATCACCCAAACTGGGTGAGGCACCTTCAGCTCCACTCACTGCCCAACGCCCCGGGCAGTGGAAGGAATTCCAGACAAGCCCCAAGGTGTGTGGAAAAATTCCCATCACCAGAGTTTTGTGTCCACAGAGAAGGCAGAGGAGTCCTGTACAAGTCATTTCATTCATAAAAAGAGGGAGAGGCCATGGGACATTTCCCATGGGGTCTCTCCAGTTGTTGGAGGACGCAGCCTCCTTTTCATCCTGATTTTCCTGGCAGCATCTCCCTCTCCCTTTACCCATTGGCTGAAGTACTTGAGAGGTACAGACTTCCCAATGCACCTACCACGTACCCCCCTTAATATGCACCCCACTTCTGTCTGGGTAGGGATATTCACAGCTCTGTTCAGTCTTTGTTCTTCTTCTGGAAGTTCCTGAATTGAGCAGGACCTTGGCTGAGCAGCAGTCTGTGTTGTCAGTTAATAACATTTTCTGGAACTGATGGCTTCTTCTGTGCCTTCCTTGTGTCCAAGTGCCTGGCCCTGTCTCCAAGCAGATTCCCAGCATCTGTTTGTAAAGACACTTTCCTCTTCTTCCTTCCCTGGGGGTCCCCCATTTGTGGGACATCCTTATGATTTAGGTTTGGGCTGAGTCTGGATATTTGTTGAGTTTTTGATCTGTGTCTTGATGTTTGGAGGACATTTGGGCTGAATCTTGGTGTTTTGGAGGTTCTTACAGACACAAGGTGCCCAATGATTTCCTGAGAGGAACTTGGGCAAGGAGGAACCCCCAGCCTAAGGCTCTCTCCTCTTGTTTTTTCCCCAAACCAGGATTTTTCATTCCCAAGGAGTGTCCGGATGGAGGAGGAGGAAAAGCCCCGGAGATCCCGCAGGAGGAGGGGCTGCAAACCCAGCCCAGGGAGCTGCGAGGAGGAAAGACCCCCCCTGTGCCAGGAGGGCGGCCGGAGATCCAGCTGGAGCTCAGAGCTGGAGGAGAAGCCTGATGGAGGGGAGAAGCCCCACAAGTGCTTGGAATGTGGGGAGGGTTTCAGCTACAGGTGCCACCTGACCCGGCACCAGGTGATCCACACTGGGGAACGGCCCTATGAGTGTGGGGAATGTGGGATGAGCTTCAGCCAGATCTCCAGCCTTATCCGGCACCAGAGGATCCACACTGGGGAAAAGCCCTACAAATGTGGGGAATGTGGGAAGAGCTTCAGAGTAAGCCACGAACTGATCCAGCACCAGGTGATCCACACTGGGGAAGGGCCCTACACCTGTTTGGAATGTGGGAAGAGCTTTGGATGGAGCTCCAGCCTGAGAAAACACCAGCGCATCCACACTGGGGAGAGGCCCTACGAGTGTCCCGAGTGTGGGAAGAGGTTTCAGACCAGCTCCCATCTCCTCAGACATCAGCGGATTCACACGGAGGAGAGGACCTTCCGCTGCCCCGACTGCGGGAAGGGATTCAAGCACAACTCCACCCTCACCATCCACCAACGCATCCACACCGGGGAGAGGCCCTACGAGTGTCCTGAGTGTGGGAAGAGCTTCTCACAGAGCTCTAACTTGACCAAACACCAACGGAGGCACCACTAAGGGAAGCCCTGGGAGTGCCCTGAGAGCGGGAAGAGCTTCGTGCACTGCTCCAGCTCCATCCCCCGTGGGAGGATCGGCGTTGGATGATCCCCAGTGACCCCGTTGGGCAGAGCACTGGTGATCTGTGGTCCTGGTGTTCCCTGTTGGGAAGACACCTGGCTGGGGGGGCTCCACATCTTCCTGGCTCCTCGTGGGCACCTGGATGAACGCAGGGGCAGGAACATCCATTGGGACACAGACAGGCACTGGGAATTCCTTGGGCAGAGCAGATTTGTTGATTTCAACCCCAGAAAATCTTTTGTGTTCAATCCTATCTTCTGGGGCATCAAGGAATACTGGATGGTCTTGGAGGTCTTTCCCAACCTCAGGGATTCCACGATTTTGATTTCCTCTTGCCCAGGGGTGTCTTCCATAGGGAGATGATGATGAACTGGGGCCAAGACCAAGATTTTGGAAACCCCTCCAAGAAAGCTTCTTCCCTCCCACCCAAGCACGTGGATCCTCAGCCGGCACGAACACAAAAATCCTTTCTCTTGGCCTTGATTTGCTTTTCATTTCTCTTCATCCCTTTAAAAAAGTCCAGCACTGGGGTAACACTTGGATGGGCCGGGAACCCCCAAAACCAAGCGTGGGTGAGAGGGGTGGTGGAATAGGGGGCAGTGGGGAAGGGGTGGAAGAGGAAGGGAAAAGAGGGGGCTGGGACCCCATAAGATGGGGTGGGGGCTGGGGATTGCCTTGGGAGGGATCCCACTCCTCCTTTCTAATCCCCGGGATGGAGCCAGGGCAGGTCGGGCTGGGGCAGTGCTGGGCTCTTGGCCCGGCCTGGGCACCCCCCATGAGCCCCCTCCTCAAATTCCCCTGGCAGCTGAGAGGGGTCCTGGTGCCTTTTGGGGTTCACTGGGTGCCTTGTCGGGGTTTCTCGGGGTCTCTGCTCACCCGAGATCAGGGTGGTCTTTGCCCTTCTGCCCTCAGAAGAGCCCCAGGCCGAATGCCCGAACAAACGAGGTCTTCAGAAGTTCTTGTTCAAGGTTGTTTTTTTTGTTTATTTTATCTTATCTCAGTTCTTTTTCTCTGAGCCTGGCAGAGGTCTGAGCAGCACGGGCAACAGGTGATGACTCCTCCTCTGACCAAGGCTCGTCATCTTTTATACAGATAATTGTGTGTACATTATTTACAGTTACAAACCAATATCTACACTCTACACTGAACAGGTTATTTCTATACTAATCCAATCCCCCTAAATCTACTTGGTGCCATCCTCACTGCAAAAGATGGAGACGAAGAAGAAGGAGAAGACTTCAGGGCACCACCCAGAATCCTCCATCTTGTCTCTGGTCATCCCTATTCTAAAACCCCAAATGTGAAAATAATATTATCTTTTACCACCCTTGGAGGCTTGCAATTCCTCTCTTAATGTTGGCAACCTTTCCCAGGGACTGAAGTCAAGGCCCTTGCCTGTCTGGGCTCTGTGCCAGGGTCTCCAACCCCCCTGTACAAACTCCAGACCCCCCTGTCCAGGTTTTAAACCCCCCTGTACAGGTTTCTGTTTGTCCAGGGTATCCAAAGGAACGCCCTGGACTCCCACAGGGGTTCAAATCCCCAGAGTCCCCAGAGCGGGGTGACACAGGGGGACACACGGGGGTCCCCATTCCCGATCCATCCCAGGGCCCGTTCTGTCCCCACCCCCCAGTCACAGTCCCCCTGCAGGGTCCCCCCAAGTCTGAGCCCCAGCACCAGGAAGATGAAGCCCAGCACGAAGCCCCCGATCCCCGTCAGCATCTCGCTGTGGGCAGCGTCCAGCGGCATCTCGGGGGGGTCTGCAGGGGTCAGGACCCCCAAAACCTCTCACAGACACCCCAAGCTCCCTCCCAGTCTCTTCCAGCCCACCCAGGACCCCCTGAAACCTCCTCCCGATCCATTCCCAGCCTCCCAGGACCCACCAAAGCCCCTCCTGTCCCTCTCAGGATCCCACAACCCCCTCCCAGTTGCCCCCCGCTGCCCCAGGACCCCCAACCCCTCTTCCAGTCCCTTCCCAGACCAACCAACCTCCTTCCAATCCCCACTTTCCAGTACTTCGTCTCCTTCTAGGCCCTCCAGGCTTACTCCAATCCCTCCCAGTTCCTCCCAGCACATCCCAATCCCCTTCCCAGTCCCCCCAGTGCCTCCCCCGTACCCCAGTGCCACTCAGGGGCTGCTCCAGGCTGACGTGCCCCACCTGGAGCTGGAGGTGACCCCGTGTTCGGGGGGTTTCCAGCAGCACCAGGAGCTGGTGGGTCCAGTCCCCGCTGGGGACCACGGCGGTGGCCACCACGTGCCCCGAGAGCTCCTGGTGTGTGCTTGAGAGGGAGTGGGAATGGACTGGGAGGAACTGGGAGGGACTGGGAATGAAGCGCGCGGCGCTGGGAGGCCGAGCCCAGAGAGGGGCGCTGGGCGCTGCGGGTCTGCCTGGCAACTGATGAGTCATCAGCAGCGCGCGCTCTGATTGGCTGAGAGGCGTCCGCTCCACACACGGCTGGGATGGACACGGGGAAGGGAATGGGATGGACTGGGATGGACTGGGATGGACTGGGATGGACCGGGAGAGCCACGGGGGTCACTGGGAGGAACAGGAGGCCCCGGGTATGGGCCCAAGGAGGGCTGGGGCGATTCGCAGGGAGGTTTGGAGGGGCTCCAGGGTCATTGCCAGGGCAGGGCCCGAGGGGACGCGCTCTGCCCCACGCTCAGCTCTGCGCTCCGCCAGGAACGGGGTGGACAACTCGGAGTTGTGCCGGCAGTGCCTGTCCACCGCAGCCCGTCTGTGCTCCCTCCATCCCGGGTCGCTGCTCCTGGACCTGGCAGCTTCTCCCCAGAGGAGGTGTCCCCCCCGTACAGCCCCACATCGCTGCCCGAGTGCAGGGGCTGATCCCGGTTGGAGATGTTCCCCTCCATGAACCTCGCCCGCTCGGTGCCCTTAATGAAGTGACAGCCGGACTGAACCATCTCCTGGAACAGCCCCTTGTGTGCAGGACTGTCCTGGTTTAGGGCAAATTCGGGAGGAAACCTCCAAAGGGGTTCCCCTGGAAAGCAAAACCCAAACGGCCCCTCCCCCCAGCCGGTCCGGGAAAAAAGAACTTCCTCGGAGAAAAATGGGAAAAACTATTTATTTAACAAACAAGGCGCCCACAAGCACAAAAAAAAAAAAAAGAATAATATGAAACAATAAAACCTCTCGCATATTCCAAGAGCTGAGTTAAACACGTTGAGAATGCCAGGAGGAGAATCCGGGAACGGTTTGGGTTGCAAGGGACCTTCAAGCCCATCCAGTGGCAGCCCTGCCCTGGCAGGGACACCTCCCATTGCCCCGGGCTGGAAGCTCCTCGGACACCGGGATGACGACAGATTCCATCAATTCCAGGGAATTTCAGAGCGTCCCCGAGCATCCCCCGGTGTGACACGGACAGAGACCCCCCAGCCCGGATCGTTCCCCGCCCGGACAGAGCTGAAGACCCCCCAGGAGTGCCCCGGGAAGAGGGCGACGGAGACAACCCCGGGCCCTCCGTGCTCCTGGCCCCGGCTGAGGGCCCGGGGGTCTCGGTGCTCCTCTGCCACGGCCAGGGCGGGGGCTTCGTGATTTGCTGGCGTCTTTGCTGGGCAAGCAAAGGTCAGTCGCAGCATTGGATGGGATTTTGGCCGATTTTATTTTGTCCTTACCTTTGGCCGGTGTCCGTCGTCGTTGCTCCGGGGAGATGCTCTGTCCGTGTCCATCATCCGCGCCTCCAGGAGGATGCTCCGGCGGGTGTCGCTTGTCGTCTGCGCCCGATGCCGGCACCGTCCTCCTCGCCCCGGGGGGATGCTCTGTCGGTGTCCGTGCCCCTCTCCCCAGGCAGGATGCTCGCCCCGGTGTCCGTCCGCCTCAGCCCGGGGGATGCTCCGGCGGGTGTCCGTCAAAACAAACTGCGGCTGCTTCTTTCTCCCCCTTCGCTCCCAGAACCATTTTAAAGGTACAGAACTGAATGTAGAGCACAACCAGAGCAGAGGATTGGGGATACAAACATCATAAAGTCACCCTAGCACATTATACCCGGAGCGGATCCCGGGGGATTCCCTGGAATTCCGCCGGGCCCTTCCCCCGCCGGGATCTGCCCGGACACCGCTGACGTCACTCCAGACTCGGGCTGCCATTGGCGGGCAGCAAAGAGCGGCGCCAATGGCGGGGCCGGAGGCGGCTCTGGGGGCGGGGCCGGGGCTGTGGGCGGGGCCGCAGCGGAGCAGCGCGATGGCTCCGGGGCCGGGGGCGCTCCCGGGGCCCGGGGGGGCGGCGAGAGGTGCGGGGCACCCCCGGCACCGGGACTCTTGGATCGCCCGTTCCGGAGCACCCAGGGGCCCCCAAACCCCCATTCCGGGGCGCCGCCATCCCCCCGAACCCCCATTCCCGGGCACGGCTTCCACCCCGCACCCCCTGATCCGGCACCCACAGCCCCCGCACCCCTTTCCCGGCCATCCCGCCTCTCCTTGCCCCCAGAGCCCCCTTCTCCTTGGCCCAGAGACCCCCTGGACCCCTTGTCCCAGGGTGACTTTATGATGTTTGTATCCTCAATCCTCTGCTCTGCTTGTGCTGTACATTCAGTTCTGTACCTCGTGGTTCCGTCTCCTTTCCTTGATCCTCCTTTGTCCCTCCTCCTCCTCTTCCTCCCACTCCTCCTCTTCCCTCCCTCCTCCTCCTCCCCCAGCGGCAGCCACACCCTCGCTGCCCCGTTCCAAAGCCCCGGCAGCCCGCGGGAGGAGCGGGGATGGAGCCGGGACAGGTCGGGATGGGCAGCGCGGGGCTCTCGGCTGCTCCCACCCGCTGGGGCCGGGGGAACCCGGCCCGGGGAAAAGGAGAGGGAAACTGGGAAAGCTGGGGATCCAAACTGGGGCTTGCTGGGGACCCTGGCTGGGGACTTGCAGCCCTTGGGGCTCCTCTCGGGAGATCCGGGACGGGGGAACGCAGAGAGGGCTGGGGGATCCCAGGAGTGCCATCACTGGGAGTGACTGGGCTCTACTGGGGTAACTGGAAACCTTACTGGGGCAACGGGCAGTGACTGGGAATGACTACAAACATGCTGAGGACAACTGGGATATACTGGGAGTGTCTGTGACTGTACTGGTGTGACTGGAACCACACTGGGAAAAACTGGGACTATGTTGGGGAGAACCTGGGACCACTCTGGGGGCAACTGGGAGCGAGGGGAGTAACTGGGTCTGCACTGGGGGCAACTGGGCATGACTGGGACCATGCTGAGAGGGACTGGGATCATCTATGCAGTGACTGGGCCTATACCAGGAGCACCTCGGTGCAGCTGGGATCATACTGGGAGGAACAGGGAGACACTGGAACCATGCCAGGGGTAACTGGGATCCTACTGGGATCACAGTGGGAACAACTGGGTCCATGCTGGGGAGAATTGGCATCACACTGAGGGTGATGGGAATCATACTGGGATTGGCTGGCAGTGGCTGTGAGCAACTGGAATTGTGCTGAAAGAAACTGGGAGTAAGTGGGAGAGACTGGGAGAATGCTGGGGGTGACTGGGATATACTGGGAGAAACAGGGAGTCACGGGGATCATACTGGAGGCTACTGGGGTCATGCTGGCATTGACAGGGAGCAACTGGGATCACACTGGGGACCGCTGGCATCAGACTGGGAGTGACTGGAATTAGACTGCAAGGGACTGTGATCATACTGGGAGTGGCTACAATCATACTGGGATTAGAGTGGGTGTCAATGGACCCTGACTGGGGGTTCCTGGGAGCTACCAGGCCCATGATGGCAGCCAACTGGGGACACACTGGGATGAACTGGGATAAAACTGGGGGTAAGTCAACCACACTGAGGTAACTGGGAGTGCCTGGGAATGAGAATGTTCACGGCAACTGGGATATACTGGGAGTGTCTGAGACCATGCAAGTGGTGACTGGGACCAAACTGGGAGTGACTGTCAGTGTGCTGGGGGGAACTGGGACTGTGCTGGGGGCAACTGGGAGTGACTGGGGCACTGCTGGGAGAGACAGGGATCATACTGGGAGGGACTAGGACTATGCAAGTGGCAATCGGTAGAACCATGAACACATTGGACCAATGTGGGAGGAACTGGGAGCAACTGGGACCATGCCGGGGCCAAACTGCATCATAACAGGGAACGGCTGGGAGTGACCGGGCTCATACTGGAAGCAACAGGGATCAGGGAGGGAGTGAGGGGAAGTGACCAGGCCCATACTGGCAGTGACTGGGCTCACACTGGGAGGGCCGAGGAAACTGGAACCACACGGGGAGGGCAACTGGGCTCATACTGGGAGCAGCCACTTCCAGCATCACGACCCCCGAACCCTTTCCCGGCCATCCTGCCCCTCCAGCCCCTGCACCCCCGCCGGGGTCCCGGCAATCCCGGGGGTCCCCCCATCTCAGGGTCCCCGCTTTGGGGTTCTGGGGCTCTCCTCGCTCTGGGGTCCCGCTCAGGGAAGCTGCGGCTCTCCCGGTGAACCATGGTATTTTGTTAAGCGTAAATACATACATACTTAGGGAATAAACTACAGGTTTAGAAGTTAGAAGATTAGGAATATAAATTGACCGAGACTGATGGTATACCTATGGTAATATACAGAACCAGCCAAAATGGGGCCAAAGGCACATATGGAAATATTTATACGAACTCGGTATATATCGGATAACACTGCAAGGCGGTCACAAGAGACCTGCACATTATGAATTTTGATACTAAAACGAATAAAGACCAGAATGAAGGGATCAACAGGTCAGGTAGCCATAGCAACGGAACGAAGATGAAAAGTTCAGTGAGCGGGGGAGACGCTCCTTACCACCTCCCGCTGCCCTCCGACTCATTCAACGACACCGACCCAAAAGGGACGGGGACTACGCAGCCGCAATGACTATGCCACCAATTTTAATACCAAGCGGGAACGGGCGGAGAAGGGCGATGAATATGTATAGGCGTTTTTGGAATATGCATGACTTCTGTGAATAAATAGAAGGCTGAAACTCTAGAAAAACGCTCACGATTTTGGGGAATGATCCCGCGTGAGCCCTGCACTGAAATAAACGTCCTCTTTTAATTAATTTAGTTGAAAGGAATTTTGTCCTTGCTCTTTTCTGGGCAACACCAGGGCGCCCCAAACCCGGTGTCCCCCCGCCCCCGCCGGGCCCGCGCGCTCCCCACGTGGCCCCGGCAGAGCTCGGAGGGCCCGGCCCGGGAAGCCCAACCCCCACCGCGGGGGGACCCGCATCTCCCCGAACCCCACCGGGGCTCTGCTGCCACCGGGAACCCCCAAAAACGCCTCCCGGGGAGCCCCCGATGTCCCCCCGAGGGGCATCTGCGGCTCGGCTTTGGAGCCCTGCAAGCTTCAAACATCCTCCCCTAAGAAATCACAAACCCAGGGACCCCACCGGGATATTTGGGGCGAGCTCCCCCTTCCCGGGCACCTGCGGGATGTC
This sequence comes from Phylloscopus whistleri, assembly GCA_017589585.1. Lineage (NCBI taxonomy): Eukaryota > Metazoa > Chordata > Aves > Passeriformes > Phylloscopidae > Phylloscopus > Phylloscopus whistleri. The sequence continues at coordinate 79,956 of JADMLD010000891.1, forward strand.
GGGCGATGATCCCGGGGATACAGCGAGATCAGGGAGCGCTGGAGCCGCCCGAAACCTCCGCTCGTCTTCTCCTCCCGCTCCGTGCAGCCGCTCCACCTCCGCCTCCCTCCCTCCTCCTCCTCCTCCCCCGCTCCGAACCCCGAACTGAGGAGAAAGGGGCGGGGCCAAAAAAGGGCGGGAACTGTGAGGGGGAATGGGCGTGGCCAAACGGACCATCCGTCAGAAAAGAGCCCGGTTTGGAATAAAATCACTCAAATGGGCCTAAAATTGTCCAAAGGGGCCTAAAATCCACCCTAAACCCGATCAGGTTTCTCCTCAAATCACCCAAAGCGGCCAAAAATCCCCACAAAGTGGCCTAAAATCACCCTTACATCTTTCAAAAGGGTGTAAAATCCATCCTAAAAATACCTGGTTTGGCTTCAAATCACCCAAATGGTCCTTAAGGCCACACTAAAACACAACAGATTTGGACGAAATTCACCCAAACATGCCTGAACCCCACCCAAATGGGCCTAAAATCATCCAAAGGCATGTAAAATCCACCCTAAACTCCACCAGATTTGGCCCAAAATCAGCCACCTAAAATCCACCCTCAAAGGCCAGAAATCACTCCAAGGGATCGAAAACCCAGCCTAACCCTGCCCAGTTCGGTCTAAAATTACCCAAACAGGCCTAAAATCTCAGCAACCAACACCGAGACCAAGATCAGCACCAGAACCGGCAGCAGCACCAAGACTGAGAGCGACACCAGAACCGACACCGTCACTGCTCCGGGACTGGGCCTGGAACTGACACCAGCACTGAGACCGGGCACCGCACTGGCACCGGGACTGGGACCGAGACCTAGAACAAAACCAGCACCAGAACTGCCACTGGGACCAAAACTGAGACCAACACCGGGACCGGAACCGGGAGCGCTCCTGGACTGCTCCAGGACTGCGGCCAGAACCGAGACCGGGAGCGATACTGGGACAGGCACTGGAACCAGCACCAAGGCTGGAAATGCTCCAGGACCAGGATCAAGACTGAGATGGGCACTGAGAGCACTGCAGGACCCAGACTGGCACTGGTACCGGCACTGGGACTGGGACTGGAACTGACACCGGCACCCAGACTGGCACCGCTCGGACCGAGACTGAGACTGGGACTGGCACTGCTCTGAGATCGACACCGGGACCGAAATCAGCACCGGTACTGCTCCGAGACTGCTCCAAGACTGAGACTGAGACCGGGACAGGGACCCTGATCAGCACCAGGATCACTCTGGGACCACTGCCTTCGCTTCTGGGAGTTTCAGCCACAGCCCTGGGTGGGAGTGGGAGGGACCCTTGGGAATGGGAGGCACTGGCAGGGACCCCTGGGTGGGTTGGGACTGCCTCAGTTCGCAGCGTTCCAGTGCAGCCATCCTGGTCCATCTGATCCCAGTTTGTATGATCCCAGTCTCTATGCTTGTGACCCAGATGGTCCCAGCCTGTGAAATCGCAGTCCATGTGATCCCAGTCTGTACAATCCCAGTCCCCATGATCCCAGTCTGGATGCTCCTGATCCAGATGGTCCCAGTCTATGTAATCCCAGTCTGTAGGATCCCAGCCCATGTGAGCCCAGTCTGGATGGTCCTGCATGGCACACACTCCAAGGCTCTGCAATTCCAGTTCCCAGCAAGGAAAAGATCTTCCTGCCCTTGAAGGCAAAGCTCTGAAGAAGGGGCCAAAAGCCAAGGGCAGCAAGATCCCACAGGGACATTGCACTGCCAGCCCCCAGAACTTCATCCATGCTTGTTGGAGCTCCTGCACTGGGAATTAAATCAGGACAGGGTCTTTGGTGGGAGCTGCCCTGGCTGCAGGGAGACACTGAGAGACAAACAGAGCAGGCAGAGAGAGGCAGGAGAGAAAGGAGGACACAAACACCATCAGCTGAGAAGGTGCCACTGCAAACAGAAATGACACTGACTGAAAACAAATGGCACAGGAATCAAGAAATCTCAAAAGTTTTATTTGCTCTCAAAACACATCCCACCCACCCAGCCCCACACAATCCCGATCCCACCGCCCCAAATCAGGATCCCACTTCTCCCAATCTCCTTCCAACCCATTCTCACCCAGGCAGATTTGGAATCAAGTAAGTTTGGCATGGGATTGAGTTTTTCTGAGGTGGGAAGAAGCCATTTTGAGGTGGAATTCAGCCCTTTTGGGCTAAGACTGAGTTGTTCTCAGTAGGATTGGAGTGGTTTGGAGGTGGCAGACCCATCACTCTTGGATTCTGGAGTGCAAAGAGATGGAGAAGAGGAAAAAATTAAAGCCAAAACAAAAGGATAACAGGTCTGGTGTCTTCCCAACGTGGATCACAGGGAATGTGGGTCACCAGGGCTCTGCCCAACGTGGATCCTCCAGTGGGGGATGGAGCTGGAGCAGCGCACAAAGCTCTTCCCGCACTGGTGGCACTGGCAGGGCTTCCCTTACCGATGGTTCCGTCGGTGTCAGGTCAGGGTTGAGCTCCGAGAGAAGCTCTTCCCACACTGGGGACACTCGTGGGGCCTCTCCCCGGTGTGGATGAGCCGGTGCCTGACGAGGTGTTCATTCCGCCTGAAGCCCATCCCGCAGTCAGGGCAGTGGAAGGACCTCTCCTCTGTGTGAATCCACTGGTGGCGGATCAGGTCAGATTTCCAGCTGAAGCCCTTCCCACACCCCAAGCACTTGTGGGGCTTCTCCCCATCATGAGGCTGCTCAGGGACCACCAGCTCTGAGCTCTGGCTCCATCTCCGGCCGCCCTCCCGGCACAGGGTGGGTCTTTCCTCCTCACATCCCCATGCTCTGCGTTTGCAGCCCCTTCTCCTGGGGGATCTCTGGGGCTTTTCCTCCCCGTTGGATTCCTGCACCCTGGAGCTGCTCAAAATGGCCTCTTCCACGAGATTCTGCTGTGGGGATTTGGCCTCCCTGGTCTCCATGCTCAGCTCCTTGTCTGGGGGAGGAAGGACAAGGAGAAGATGGGATTTGTCCCCATGCCAGAGGGAAGGGGAAGGAGATCCCCCGTCTGCTTGGTCCTCACCCTCTCCAGGCTGCTGGGAGTACCAGGAACCCGAAAATCTCCCCGCTCTTCTGTCTTCCCACTTACAGATACTGGGAGTGACTGGGCTCATACTGGGAGTGCCGAGGAAACTGGAACCACACGGGGAGGGCAATTGGGCTCATACTGGGAGCAGCCGCTGCCGGCACCCCCGAACCCTTTCCCGGCCATCCCGCACCTCCAGTCCCAGAACCCCCACCGGGGACCCGGCAATCCCAGGGGTCCCCCCCTCTCGGGGTCCCTGCTTTGCGGTTCTGGGGTTCTCCTCTCTCACGGGTCCTGCTCAGGGAAGCCGCGGCTCTCCCGGGGCGCCCCAAACCCGGGGTCCCCCCGCCCCCGCCGGGCCCGCGCGCTCCCCACGTGGCCCCGGCAGAGCTCGGAGGGCCCGGCCCGGGAAGCCCAACCCCCACCGCGGGGGGACCCGCATCCCCCCGGGCCCCGCCGGGGCTCTGCCGCCACCGGGAACCCCCAAAAACCGGGATCCCCCGATGTCTTCCCGAGCGGCATCTGCGGCTCGGCTCTGGAGCCCTGCAAGCTTCAAACATCCCCCTCAAAAAAACCCCAAACCCAGGGACCCCCCGGGATATTTGGGGCGAGCTCCCCCTCCCCGGGCACCTGCGGCATGGGGGGCGATGATCCCGGGGTGCTGGGGGTTCAGGGAGCGCTGGAGCTGCCCGGTCCCTTCTCTCCTCTTCTTCTTCCCGCTTCCTGCTGCCACTCCGCCTCTTCCTCCCTCCCTCCTCCTCCTCCCCTGTTCCCGAACCCCTCGCACCCGCGGGAGGAGCGGGGATGGAGCCGGGACCTGTCGGAACGCAGAGAGGGGTAGGGGGGATACCAGGAGTGGGAGTGACTGGGCTGTACTGGGATCACACTGGGAGTGCATAGGAGCAGCGCGATGGCTCCAGCTATCCAGGAGGGATCCAGGTGGGATCCCACCACTACCAGGGTGTTTTTCCTCCCCATTTTAGGGTGTTTGTGAGGCCGCAGCCCCACAAGCCCCTTTTAAGGGGGCATCATGACAGCTTTAGGTGACATTTTTAGGGGGTCCCCAGTACAATCCCCTCTGGGGGATGTTTTGCCCCCCAGGGTGGATTTTTGGAGTTCTCTCTACCATTGCTGCTTTAAGAGCCCTCAGCTGCTGTCGGGTCTAACTCCCCTGAAAAGGGCAACACCACTCCTGTTGATTCCAGCAGCAGAGCCCTGGGGGGGGGGTGGATTGGTGGTCCTGGGAGGGTTTGGGGGTACCTGGGTGATGCCAGTGATGGCGATGGGGACCCCGTGCTGGGTTTAAGCATTTGTGAGGGGTTCCTGAAGGAGCATTGTATGTTCTGGGTGGTTTTGGGGTCACGGTGGATTTTTGTGGGTTCCTGAGTGGGATTTTCAGGGGTCCCGAAGGGGGAATTTGGGTGATCCTGTGCGTGGAATTGGGGGTCCCAAATCTGTTTTGGGGTACCTTCCAATGACAGAGCTGGGGACCCTGTGCCGGGTATAAACCTTCTCAATGGGGTCTGGGGGGTATTGGAAGGTCCTGTGTGAATTTTGATGTCCTGAGAGGGTTTGGGGGGTCTGTATGGAGTTCTGTGGTCTTGGGGAGTTTTTGGAGGGTCCAGGGATGTTTTTAGGGTCCCAGGGAGGTTGGGTGTCCCAGGGGGGTTTGGGGGTTCCCAGGAGGTTTTGGGGGTACCTGGGTGATGCCGGTGACAGAGCTAGGGACTCTGTGCTGGGTCTGAACCTTCTCACTGTGCACAGGCAGTGTCAGCGTGTTCAGGGAGATCCTGGGGACCAGGGGGTGACCCCAAATCCCAGGGGACCCCAAATGCAAAGGGAGCCCCTGAACTGCCCTCACCGCTGGATCTGCTGCAGGCAGGGGGGGCACCAGCACTCAGCCCCAGCGCCCACCATCAGAGGGGGGCAGAAATGGGGGATGGGCATGGACAGGTTGGAGGGACCCCCAAAGTTCTGGGGGAGAGGACACGGGGGCACTCCCAGGAATCCCAGTGGGGGGATGAGGGGGAATCCAGGAGGAGTTTTGGGGGGGCTGAGTGGGTCATAGGGAGACCCCCAGGATGGGTTTTGGGGGGGAACCAGATTGGAGTTTCCAAGGCAGTGGGATAGGGATGAGATCTGCCCATGGAATTCCATGGGAATAGGAGTGCAGTAGGATCCTCCAGTGGAGTTCTCATGGGAATTCCCATGTTCCCAAATTTTGCCTTCCCAAATCCCACATTTCCAAATCCCACATTCCCATGGCAATTCTGCCATCCCAACCCTTATGCTCCAGTGCCTCCCGCCCATATCTGACACATTTCCGGAAACACTCCAGGCAATTTTTTTTTTTTTTTTTTTTTTTTTTTTTTTTTTTTTTTTTTTTGTGTCTATAACACTAGGGAACTTATATTCTCTCCCCACAGTCTACTTGTCTGTCACTTCCCCTCTTATCCTACTTCCCTTTCGGTCTGGTCTTCAACTTGGCCCCTCTCCCAGCTCACAGCAACACCCAACAAATTACCTAGAATAAATTCAAACCCTAAATAACAACACCTAGAACCAACAACTTTCATTCTTTTTTCTAATAATCTTTTGGCTGCAGCCAAATATTACCTCATATCTCACCAAGGGAATAGGGGATGAGCCCGTGGCTTGTGCTTGAGCACTGAACTGATTTGGAGGGGAGCAGAAGGGTTTCAGTAGGCGATTTGTGTTTTCTTTCTTCACTGCTGAAAGAAAGGCGCCATGTGGCTTCAGTCAGCAGAACCATTTTCAAGGTGCATTGAGGAAATGCTTGTGAGCAATTCCCAGAGAAGGAAGGTGGTGAGAAAATGTTGAACTGTAACAAATCATGAATTTGGTTAGCATGAACAGACAGTGTTGAGCCCTCTATTCCCCCAGTGCAGTGATTGATGTGTGCAAGTGGCTACCTTACCCTTGAGAACAGAGTAGTCCTCCTAAGAAGGTGGCTGGAATGCATTCAGGGGGAAGAAAGTGGTTGTAGGAGGCTCTTGAGCATCAGAGGAGAATTTGAGGAGTGGGATGTTCCCCAAAAGACCATCAGAGACCCTCAAGAGACCCCTACTCTGCTGTCAGTAACTTCTGAGAAGGGATTTAAATATGTCAAATAATTTGAGGGAACCTTTCACCTGTGAGTTTCAGCAAAGGAATGAGTAGGTCTTACCTCCATGGTTACAAATTAGTAGGTGAGATTTGTGAGTGAGCACGTGTTAGAAAAGTGATTGCCCAGGGACCCAGCAGTGAAATAAACTCATGCCTCCTTTCTCACACTGAGCTGGCACAGGGGATCAGGCCCTGCTTGGTAACTTCCATTTTAGTCACTTCCATGGAAAGGTGAAAATGAAACCTTTTCCAGCTGTTTCCCTGGGGTTGACCTTTTTGGGGGCCAAAGCTCTGTGCTGCAGGTGGCCCGGGTGTGTGCAGAGCAATGCAGCCTCCACAAACCCCTTGGGTTTCCCCCAAGTCATCATGATTTGTTGCCAGGTGTGCCCAGCTGAGGCAGGACAAAGAGCCCGCAGTGCAGTGGGCGCCGTGCCCTGCCCAGCCAGGGCTCTCTGGCACAGAGCAGCAGCAGCAGCAGCACCTTTCAACCTGCTCCTGCCTTGGCTTCACCCGGGAGACAGAAGCCTCTGGAAATCAGCACGACCTGTCCCCTTCCCAGCTTGGAGCAGCTCCTGCTGCTGCTGGGCACATCCTGCCCCTTCTGCTGCTTCCAGACAGGAATCAGGGCAGAGGTGGAGACGGACATACAGAGGAGCCCTGGGCTTGTCCAGTAAATGGGCAAACAGAGGGGGGAATGTGTTAGGAATGATTTCAGCTGTTATGCCAATACTGCCTTCTCTCCTTTTCTCTCTTCACATTTCCTGCTCTTTTCCTTCTCACATTTACACCCGTTCTACCTCTCAAGTCTCACAGTTTTCCTCTCATGTCTCCCTCCCAATTTTTACTCATTTTCCCACCCTTTTCCCCTCACTTTCATCACCCTTTCCTCTCACATTTCCCCACCTTCCCACTGTTTCCTGATTCTTTCTTCCCTCATGTTTCTCACAAATTTTCCCTCACTTATCCTGCTCTTTTCTCCCTTCATGTTTCTCTCCTTTTCTCAGTCATTTTTCTCCAAGTTTTCCCCTCACATTTCCCACTTTTGCCCTCCTGTTTCTCACCCTTTCCCTCTCACATTTCTCACATGTTCCCCCTCACATTTATCATTCTTTCCCTCTCATGTTCCTTCTACTTTTTCTCCTGCATTTTTTGCCCTTTTTTCACTCCCATTTTCTGCCACTTTTCCCATCAAACTTCACACCCTTTTTTCCCTCATGTTTTCTGCTTTTTTCTGCCCTCTGGTTTCTCATTCTTTTCCCCTCAGGATTCTCAAAATTTTCCCCTCACATTTGCTGCCTGTTTCTCTCTCTTTGCCAGTAAAGTTTCTCACTCTCTTCCTCTCACATTTCCCTCCCTTTCCCCCCTATGTTTCTCAGCCTTCTCCGCTCCTGTTTCTTAGAATTTTCCCATCGTATTTCCTGCCTTTTCCTCGTCTCCCCTTCCTCTCCTACTTTCACTCCCATTTTTCACCATTTCCCCCTCAGTTTTCTCACCCTTTCCCACACAGCTTTCCTACCCTTTTCTTCCCTCACACTTCTCTCCTTTTTTCACTCCCATTTCTCACACTTGTCATTTCCCGTTTGCTGCCTTTTTGCCCCTCACATTTCTTAACCCACTGGTTCCTGTCAGTGACTGTTCCTCTGCAGTAGTTGATGGGCTTCTCTTCTTTATTTCCTGCAATCCCCTACTCCAAGAAGCCCCTGCCTGTGTGTCTGCTGAATGCAATGTCTGTGCTCAACTTGGAGAATCTCACGAACAACAACCTAAACTGCACTGGACTTCCTGCTTTTGGTTGGTATTTCAATTCTCTGTAGTCTTCAGAGTGTTCTAAAGAAATAGGTGCCCTGAGGGATACACATGGCAGGTGAGCAGCCACTGCACCCTCTGCCTCAAGATCCTGTTATGGATACAAAAAGGAGCTGAAACTTTTTAATAGTTGTATCAGTATATTGACTTTGTGTTTCAATTTCTGTTTGCAACTCTGTCTGTTTTTTGAGTGGTTCTGGTGGTTCTGGGTGGTTGCAAATACTTGCAGTTGTAACATTGTTCAAATGATTCTTGGATAGTGTTGCAATGTATAGTTTTGAATGTTTATAGAGATTTTGTAGGGTTGCATTCCCGATGTGGTTACTGTAGTAATGGGGTTGTTAAAGGGATAATACTGGGTGGGGGGGAATCTTCTACTCTGCTCCAGGTAACCCAGAGCCCACAACCCAGAGCCTTGATTGGTGGGTACAACCAACCAATCAAGTCATGGCGGGAAGGAATGATTGGTGTAGAAAGCACCCCGATAAAGACCAATGAGAGCTGAGAAAATGCACCAATCATACGGAGGATCCAAAATGAACCAATCACTGAAGGGACTGAAGCTATAAGAAGGGACTGACAGCCCTCAGTGGGGGTTCGCTCTGACGGAACAGACCGTTCTGAGGGGTGGCCCGTACATACGTACTTGATTGCTCTGGCTTGCCGTAAGGGGCTGAGACTAGCTTAGCCTCTTGCTCCTGTAGCTGTTTTGTAGGAATAAATAATTGGGTTTTTTCCTTTTTACCATCTTTGGATTTACGTCCTCATCATTGTTTTTCAACATTGTAACAATCCCATCTCCGTTTTTATCACCTCACAGTCACTATGACTCCTGCTTGGACGAAACCAGTTGGGATGCTTCTTGATGCTAAACAAAGTCCATCTGCACAGGAAATGCTCTTGGCCTCTTCTGGGAAAAAGAAAAAAGTTTTTTTTTTTTTAAAGCATTCATCCCTGGAGTTTCTCCCTATTTTCACCTATTTGAATTGCCTTGACATCAAAATACTGCCAGCCAACCTTCCAAACTGGCTGGTCTATGTTTGAGTGCACAGAGCAAATGTGCCACTCCCTGTTGGTTTCCCGGGTGTCTGTTTCAGCATATTTTCATATGTTTCAACATATATTCAACAATATATGTCCATTTCAACAGATGGCTGAAGAGGGGGGCTCTGCCTGCCCCACATCACTCCGGGCTGGGCTGGGGCTGGGCTGGGCATGGGGCAGCGTGCTGCATGGCTGCAGTGCCGCCACAGCCCTCAGCCTGCTGCCATCTTGTGTGTGGCTGCCTCAGCCCTCTGGCCGCCATCTTGTGTGTGGCTCCCCTCAGCCCTGGCCGCCATCTTGTGCACTGACCTAGTCCAACTCTGAAGCGAATGTGTTGCTGTTTTGTCAGCAGCCAGGGTCAGCACCAAAGACACCAACACCAGCAGGACAGTCTAGAAGGAATGGCACGGGTTTGGCTCAAAGCAGCCTGTCCTGTCACTGTCCTTTATCCATGAGCAAGTCCCCATGGCCCGCCACAGTAAATGTCCAACAGCAGCTCCATCAGCCACTTCCTCCTGCTGGCATTGGCAGACAGGCGGCAGCTGCAGCTCCTGCACTTCTGCCTCTTCCTGGGCATCTCCCTGGCTGCCCTCCTGGGCAACGGCCTCATCATCAGCACCATAGCCTGCGGCTGCTTCCTGCACAGCCCCATGTTCTTCTTCCTGCTCAACCTGGCCCTCACTGACCTGGGCTGCATCTGCACCACTGTCTCCAAAGCCATGCACCATTCCCTCTGGGACACCAGGAACATCTCTTATGCACAATGTGCTGCTCAAGTTTCCCTCCTCTTTTTTCTTATCTCCTTAGAATATTTCCTGCTGACCATCATGTGCTACGACTGCTACATGTCCATCTGCAAACCCCTGCACTATGAGACCCTCCTGGACAGCAGAGCTTGTGCCCACATGGCAGCAGCTGCCTGGGCCAGTGCCTTTCTCAATGCTCTCATGCACACAGCCAATACATTTTCCCTGCCCCTGTGCCATGGCAATGCCCTGGGACAGTTCTTCTGTGATGTGCCCCACATCCTCAAGCTCTCCTGCTCACACTCAAAACTCAGGGAAGTTGGGCTTCTTGTGTTTTCCATCTCTTTATCATTGTGTTGTTTTGTGTTCATTGTTTTCTCCTATGTGCAGATCTTCAGGGCTGTGCTGAGGATCCCCTCTGAGCAGGGACGGCACAAAGCCTTTTCCACCTGCCTCCCTCACCTGGCCGTGCTCTCCCTGTTCCTCAGCACTGCAGCATTTGCCTACCTGAAGCCCCACTCCATGTCCTCCCCATCCCTGGATCTGCCCTGTCAGTTCTATACTCGGTGGTGCCTCCAGCCCTGAACCCCCTCATCTACAGCCTGAGGAACCAGGAGCTCAAGGCTGCAGTGTGAAGATTGATGACTGGATGGTTTCGACATTAAACTGCTGGCCAATTTCTGCAAATCACTTGTAATAAAAATCATCTCTGATAGGTTGGTTTGGTTGTGGGTTTTTTCCCTTTGTTTTCCTCTTTGAATATTGTCTGAAATGGAGGCCGTGGTTTGTGCCATTTCTCATTTTGTTTCTCTCCACCTTCCTTGTGCCCACAGACTGTGTCAATGAGGGGCTGCACTCTTGGTGGCTTTAAAAGAACTCAAGGAACTCCCAGCCAAGTTTTCTGCAGAGATGCCCCTTTGGTTCCCTTCTCTGCAGCTGCAGCAGCAATGTCTGTGTGCAGAGCTGGGGGCAGATCAGTGCTGGCACAGCAGCTGTGCCCAGCAGCAGCAGCACTTGGTGCTGCCAGTGCTGCTGCCGCCGTGGCCCTGCCCCGCTGCCCTCCTGGCCCTGGTGTTGCTGTAGGGCCTGAGTGCTCTCGGGCCGGGCACAGGGCTGGGGGTGGCAGTGCTGGGGCTGCAGCAGGGACAGCCCATGGGCACTGCTGGGACAGCAGCGCTGACTGGTGCCACTCATCATTTCAGTGAAGAAGCAGGAGGAGACAAGAATGGGAGGATCACTTTCGAACTGTTTTCTCCAAGATCAGCTTAGAGGAGGATTGTAGAGTAGGATTGTAGCTAGGATTGTAGAGTAGTTTGTAGCATAGCATAGTAAATAAATAAAGATTGTGTAACTTGAACTATTTAACCCTTTTCATTTAAAAAATATTACCCTGCCTTTGAGACTCTTAGCTTGGAAAATAATGGTTCATTGTTGGGTTTTTTTCCTTTGTCCACCATCCATTTGCAACATTGGCCAAGCCTGCATCCAGCCTGGCACCACTCATCCTTGAGCAGAAGGAGGAAACAACAATTGCACAATCACTTTCAAAACATTTTCTCCATGACCAGCCTAGAGGAGGATTATAGAGTAGAATTGTAGGTAGTATTGTAGAGTAGAACTATATCTAGGATTGTAGAGCAGGATTGTATTGTAGGACCGTAGCATAGGATTCTAAATAAATAAAGATTCTAAAACGTTAACTCATTTCAAAGATTTCCCTGCTTCTGAGCCTGTGAGAAAGCTCAACATATCCTTCTGAATTGTCTGTTTTTTCTTAGAGCTGTGAGATACTCCCCCTCCCACCCCCTGGGCTCCTGTGGCTTGCTCAGTTCCTTTAGAGGCTTTGGAGGAATATCTCAGGGAAACAGGACAAAAGATTCCAAAAGAGGCTCTCACCCCCTAGGATCAGTCCAAGGCTTTATTCTCAAAAGATTCCAGGGCAGAGAGAGAGAACAAGGAAGAAACAGGACTTTATCTGGTCTCTGCTCAGAAAGAGAGCTGAACCTGAGCCAATGGGTCAAGAGAGGAAGGAAGAG
>JADMLD010000889.1:0-91725 GCA_017589585.1 Phylloscopus whistleri
ACCCCACAGTCTCAGATCCTGACACCATCGGAACCAGGTTCCCTCCTCACACTGCTCCCATTCAGTCCTTGATGGAAAAGATGCTTTCTGGGGATGCCCACTCACACAGGATGGTGAACAGGGTTTGGCCTTGGAGTGGGAACAAGAGGAAGAAGGGAAAATGGGAAAGACATGGACGGGCCTGCTGCAGGGATGCAGGAAGTACCAGCCTTATTGGGGCAAGCCTGGCAGAAAACATCCAAAGAATTTACCTCACCCCCAGGGATTGGGATAATGCAGGATGTGGATGACTCCAGCTCCAGTCAGGAGGACAAGAAGAAGTGGTAGAAGAAGCCTCTGTGAAGTGGCTCAATTTTCAGGCTAAAAGCATCCTGGAGTATTTGGGAAAAAAAAAGACAAATGGTGGAGAAAAAGATTAAATATTTGGACATATATTGACTGAAAGTTTGTGGTGTATTGACTGAGAGATGGTCCAGAGAATGTCAGAAGTAACCTCACCCAGGACTAAAAAGGAGCTGTGACAATTCTGAGTATTAACAGGGAATTGCAGGACCTGCACTGAGGATTCTCTGCTCCAAAGAGAACATTGTGTGACTTCGTAACCCCAGACAGCCTCAGTGTTATGGTATGGACACGAGAAAGAGAACAAAGCTGAGAAAATAAAAACCCAAAATGATTGATGCCCCAGCCATGGCTCTTCCAGGATCAGCAAAGGAACTGGAATTGCCTGTGAATGTCAAACAGGCCACGACTGCCCCTGCACTGAAGGCAAGGGAGCAGCAGCCAGGGCTCCACAGCCCCGGGGAAGCCCCTGTGCCTGCCCACAGATCCTCTGCTGGAATGCTCTGCCTGGGCACCCTCCCTTGGCATCTCCAGGCACTGCGGGCCAATCCTTGCTGCCACTGCTGCAGCTTCAGTGCTTTCTGTGCCTGCACTCACCACAGGGGCTGGGGAGACAACGGAGAATTCCACTCTGGGGCTCAGGCAGACTCACACACTGGGCTGGATGGGATTAGATGGTTGGAAAATAGACCGACTTTAAAACTGTTTTTTATTTTATTTCTCCACTCTGGCTCGGTTTGCCTTTGCCCTGGGGAAAGGAATTGTAAAGGTTTTATTTTAAGGGATGTTACACCACTCAACAGAGATGAGTTGAACATCTCACCAGACTGGGAAGAGCCCAAAAGATCCCCACAGAGAGAAGGACCATCAACAAAACATCAACCACCATCAGCAAACAGCAACCAACACCCACCCCAGACACTGCCCCTGGAAGAGCTGCAGACACCTGGTCTGGAAAAGGCTGACAAGGAAATCCAGGAGTACAGACCTAATTAACATCAGAGGAAAAGGAATCCGGGTCCAACAGGAAATCAAATCCTGAGAACTCAGCAACTTGGAGGCAATGAACATCAAACCAATGGATTTCTATGGGTTCAGACTGTAAAAGGTTTAGGAAAATCCAGTAAAACTCCCATGTCATGGAATGATTTTCTCTGCACACCGGGCTATGTGTGGATGAAATGATTTCTGTTGCCCATCTGGCCAGAATCAAGTAATGCCTTGACTCTCTAACACTAAAGATATTGTTGGAGCATTTTTGTTTTTCCCACAGTTTCCATGACAAGATGACACCATTAAAATGTTTTTTTTGTAATACACCTACTTTTATATTGTGAGGTTGGAGCCAGGGGTGTGTGGAATCAATTCTTAGTGGTAGAAGAAGAAGAAATAAATCTTGGTTGCTTTGGAATGTTTTTGTGTATGTTTGTATGTGGCTCTTAGTGATCAGAAAATATTGGTATATAGGTTTTTCAAAGTTCACCTTTAGGTTGCATTTTGCAAACCTAGAAAAGCTTTAAAGGTGACACTTTAACTCCTAAACATTTAATAGAATATTGTTAACAAAAAAAAAAAAAAAAAAAGAAAATGCAGATTATGTGGAGGGCACCCATGAGTCATTCAATGGCTGCTCTGGAAGAGAAGCTTTAGAAATGCAAATGAACACTGCTGGGGGAAAGGGTGGACAATGCACCAGGGGCTTCTTGTCTGTGGCAGGAATTGGGCTGATTCCCTCTGTCCCTCAGCCCAAGCTCTGCCTGCTTGCACAGATGGAATTGGCACAGCCAAGGGCAGAGCCCAGAGGGAGGATCTCTGACTCTGCAACAGAAATTGGTTCAGCTGCAAAGGGAAACAGCAAATGGAGAATGTTGGGAAAGCTTCACTAAAATCAGTGGGGGGGAATCATCCCTCTCCCCACTCCAACATGTGCTGTCACTGTCTGTGTCACAAAGGGAGCATCAGACCACTGGGGGGTTTCTGCTACCACAGTTCAGAGAAATCAGCTGGGAATCCAAGGATGTGATGATTAAATTAGAGAGAAGAGACAAATTCATGCAGCCCTGGCTGAAGGGAGCCCCCAAAAATGGGGAAAAGATGAACGGCCACCAGGACAAATCCCACAACACCAGGGACCACCCCTGGGAACCCCAACGAATTCATATCAGGAGCCAGAGAACCCAGTGATCATTTCAATGGCATAATTGAAATGGCTACAAAAGGACAGGAATGAGGTCACTGAGAATAATCCCAAAACCAAAGAGGACGCAGGAAGAAAAAACAGAGTCAATGAGTGAATCTGCTTGGAGATAGGGCCAGGGACCTGGAGATAAGGAAGGAATGGGAGAAACCATCAGTTTCAGAAAATGTTACTCATTGACACGGACTGCTGCTCAGCCAAGATCCTGCTAAAGTCCTGAACATGGAGAAGAAGAACAAAGCCTGAACAGAGCCAGGAATATCGGATGTTATACAAAAGGGGGGTGCATATTAACGAGGACATGCAGCAGGCGGATCGGGAAGGCTGAACTTTCCAAGGAACTTCGCCAGCGGGCAAAGGAAGAAGAGGGAATGCAGAAGGGAAAATCAGGATAAAAAGGAGGTGCGGATTGCAACAACTGGAGAGACCGCATGGCAAATGCCGCATGGCCTCTCCTTTCTTCATCAAGAAAGTCACTTTGACAGGACTCCTCTGTCTCCCTCGGGCACAGAAACCTCTGGCCATGCGAATTTTCCCGCACAGGCCCGGGGACAGCGCAGCCGCCTCCGTCCTACCCACAGGAACCGGGACGAGCCCGCTGCTCCGGCACCGGCTCCTGCCCAGGCACCCGCGGGAAGAAGACCGCGGGCAGCCGCTCCCGCAGCGCCCTCAGGCACGGGGAACACGGCGCGGACACGGCACAACCAGCCACAGCCAGAGCCCCCTGCCGCCCCCCCCCCCCCGCCCGCAGCGAGCCCCGAGCCCCGGCACAACCCAGCGCGGCTCCCACCTGCGCCGGGGCCACCTCCGAGCTCCGCCGCCGCCTCCCCGGGCTCCGGCCGCTGCCGCCGCTCCCGCTCGCGGGCACAGACGCTCCAACAATGGCGCCTGCACTGCCACGGCGGGGGGAGGAGGACGGGACGCGGGCTTGTCCCCGCTCTGCTCTGCCCAATCAGCACGCAGAGAGAGCCAGGAGTGACGGCAGCACCAGCCAATCGCGACGACTGGCGGGCTTTGCACACGGCACAGCCTCTCAGGCCCCGCGCTCTCAGGCCCCGCCCCCGGGCTGTCTGAGGGCAAAGCCGCAGATCAGGAACCGCCCTGGGACGCGCCCGGGCCCGAGCCGGGATTGAGCTCAAAACACAAACAAAGTTCTTCGCACCTCCCGGACCGCCTGTCCCAGCCCTACGTGCTGGGAGCCTCCGACTCAGCGGGAAGCCCTGAAGCCTCACTTCTCCTACGCCCTAACTAGGAGGGTTCCTCACTTTGATTTCCCCAAAAAAGGGAAAACTGCCCCAAACCCTGCCGATGAGTGGAAGAGGGGAGAGATTTCTGGCAGAAAACCCCAAAAGTTCAGAGCACGCTAATGAGAAGTAAATGAGACCCTTAAAATCAGCCTCCTCTCATGCCTCCCTCCTTCCAGCTCCACCTCCTACCCCGGCAGAGCAGGGAGACAGGGAATGAGGCCAGGGTCAGTTCGTGCCCCGGGGCTTTTCCAGCTGCTCAGGGACAGGAGCTGTTCCCCTGCTGCACCCTGGGCTCCCTCCCACAGCAGAGTTCTCCAGGAACTCCTTCAAGCTCAGCCCATCCCCTGGGGAACAGCCCCCCTCAAGCTGCTGCAGCGTGGGTCACTCTGCCACAGGCTCAGCCCTTCAAGGACAGGCTGCTCCAGCGGGGGCCCCTCTGCCCGCAGGTGTCCCCCGGGGTCACAGCCTCCTGTCAGGCATTGCCCTGCTCTGCCAGGGGCTCCTCCAGGTGCTCTGGGGGGATCTCTGCATCCCCGTGGATCTCAGCATGCGGCACCTCAGTCTTTGGAGGCACCACGGGTTGGCTCTGCTGGACACGGAGGAAGCTTCTGGCAGCTCCTCTGAAATCCCAGCCCTGAAACCTTCTGCTACCAAAACCAGGCGCTGCAATCCCAATACAGCTCCAAAAACGGTGTTCCAGATGTACAGGAGCTCAGGTTAACCCAAAATTGGGATGGAGATTTCCAGGGGCTCAGGGGTGCACAAAAAATGAGGCCCCAGCTGAGGGTGTTCTCTGCTTGGCTGAGCGCTGCCCGAGGGCTGGGGCTGCCCCACGGGGGGACACCCTCCTCCAGCGGGGATGTCCCGCACACGGGGGATGCCCACAAGACCCTCAGAAATCCCGGGCTGGGAGTGTGGGAAGAGCTTCTCACAGAGCTCTCACTTCACCAGACACCAACAGAGGCACTGCTAAGGGAAGCCCTGGGAGTGCCCTGAGAGTGGGAAGAGCTTCGTGCGCTGCTCCAGCTCCATCCCCCTTGGGAGGATCGACGTTGGATGATCCCCAGTGACTCCCGTTGGGCAGAGCCCTGGTGATCCGTGGTCCTGGTGATCCATGTTGGGAAGACACCTGACTGGGGGGGCTCCACATCTTCCTGTCTCCCCATGGGCGCCTGGATGAATGCAGGGGCAGGAAGATTCATCAGGACACAGACAGACATTGGGAATTCCTTAGGTGAGCAGATTTGTTGACTTTAAACACCAGAAAATTGTTGGAGGAGATGAAGCAGCAAACTCTTGCAGAAATGGTTTATTAACAAAAAATTCTAAAAGTATAAAACCCACAAGAGAAATAGAAATGAAAGCAAGATTCGAACCATAAACAAGAGAACAATGAAGCAATCACCAAAGTTCCAGTAGCTAAGGGACCCCACCCCCCAAACAAAAGACAGTTAAGTGGTCTCAAGTATCAGGGAGAAGGTGGTTCTTCAGGTTTTTAGTATGTAGATTAGCATGGTAATGCAATAGTCCCTATAGGCTGTATGTAAATTCTGTTGGTTTTTGTAACCTGAGGTGATTGGTTAGTGCTAATTAGAATATTCATGATGGAAGGGGTTAAAATGGATTGTAACAGGTAATCTGTCTCTTTGCCTGCTTGGATCCCTGCCCCTCTAGACCTTTCCTGCTGCTGTTCCCTGGTCAGGCTGTCCCCCATGACTAATAAAACCACGTGTCTCGAGAACACACCGGTCTCAAGACATATCTTTGAACTAAAACAACCACGGTTTTTTCTACAGAAAATCTTTTGCATTCAATCCTGTCTTCTGGGGCTTCAAGGGATACTGGATGATCTTGGAGGTCTTTTCTAACCTCAAGGATTCCACTATTTTGATTTCCTGTTTCCTGAGGGTGTCTTCTGCAGCCAAATGGTGATGATCTGGGGCAAATATCAAGATTTTGGAGACAGTAGGGTGGAAAACCCTCCAAAAAAGGTTCTTCCCTCCCATCCAAGCATGTGGATCCTCAGCTGGCACAAACATGGAAATCCTTTTCTTTTGGCCTTGATTTGCTTTTCATTTCTCTTCATCCCTTTAAAAAAATCCAACACTGGGGTAATAATAAGGACATTGAACTAAGACCTGGGTGAGGACATGGGGGTACATAGACATGGTGAGTGACATGGGACACCTGGACATGGAGGGGGATGTGGCCATTCATGGTGACACAGGGGGACACAGGCTCAGATGGAGATGTGGGAGATAATGGCAGGGATGGAATCATGGTGGGGAGACAGCCATGGGTGAGGCCATGGTGGGACATGGCCAGTGACATGTGGGGACATGGCCATGGCTGGTGCCATGGGGGGAACTTGCAGGGGCAAGTGGGGGATGCTGGTTTTGAGGGAGTTGAGGGTTCCTGGGAGGGACTTGGGGCTTGCTGAGGGCTTTGGGGACCGCAGGCCGAGCAGCTCCGGCAGCTCTGGGAGACCCTGGTGGAGGTTCTGGGGCAGCTGCTCAAGGAGCCCCTGACCTGGAGCCCCAGCCGGGCCCTGGGCTCCTGGAAGGGAATGAATGTTCTTGTCCCCAGGAGGGAAATCCCAGCAGCCCCAGGGTGTTGGGGGCAGCTGAGAGGCCACAAGAGGGAGGGGAAAGCCAGACAGAGCTGTCCCTGTCCAACACTGCCCCCCAAAAATCGCAAACTCATGGATTCTTTGCAGGAAACAGCTTCCAGGAGGTGCCTGAATTAAGGGAAAGGGGAATGGGACCCCCAGACTGAGCAGGAGGGGCCTGGAACCCCCAAACCCGCGCATGGGTGTCTTGGGTTGTGGAACCAAAAATGTGTATTCTATTTCATCTGTTGAAAGCAGTTGGGGAGAAGTTTTTCTTTGTCTCTTATAACTTCAGGGGGGAGGGGGCTGATGTTTTCTGATAATGGGCCAGCTGTTCAAACCAGGTAGGGCAGTGTTTCTTATCTCTTTAACCACCTGTCCACCCTCCGGGGGATATCTTCTGCTAATGGGCCATGAAGGCTCACCAATGACAGGACACATTCAATCATCCCATTGTGAGATGCTCCAGCCAGTGGGGGAGGATCCAACCCTTCCTCACTGGAGAAATCTGAGATGTAGGAACACGAGGGATCTGGTTCCACTGGATTCCCGGAGGAAGACTGAACCCTTCTGACCGTCACTGGACACTTTTTCTCTCAGGATCATCTCTACCCCAACAGAACCACATCTGCCACTCTAGGAGGACTTACTGTGGACTGCTTCCAACAGCCTGACCAACAGGGTGTCAGGTTATATTTCTGATTCTCTCAGGGTTTCTAGGATTTTTGTTTGTTTGCTTGGTTTATTTTGTACTCCAATATTTGTATTGTTAACATTTCTAGTAAAGAGCTGTTATTCCTATTCCCATAGCTTTGCCTGAAAGCCCTGAATTGCAAAATTATTATAATTTGGAGGGAGTGAGGGGTTTACATTCTCCATTCCGAGGGAAACTCCAGCTTTCCCTGGCAGATACCTGTCTTTCCAAACCAAGACAGCTTTTGGCGCCCAACATGAGGCACAAGGGCATTGAGAGAAAAAGGAATAACAGTTCCGGAGTGAGTTAAGTTCTTGTGGACTGGATATAGAAACCTTCTGAAGTAGAATCATGTGGTCTTACTCTGGTTTGGGTGGCATATGGTTGTGGCTGTATTTCTCCCATTTGCAGGCCCTTATCTAAACATGGGCCCTATAACTAAGGCTCCTGTGGCTGTTATCCAGTTTGCTTTATGGGTTAATAAGGTGAGGAATTCATGGATCTTTAACTTCCTCTGGAAGGCAGGCACATGGATACTGAGGTATCACACACTAACTGTGTGGTTTTGGGGTAATTTTAACAATGGTACCTACTGTGAGGAAATGACACCGGGGGAGATTTTTTCCCAACCCTTCACCCAGATCTTTGGGTCTGCTGCACCAGTTTTTGAAGGGTTCAAGTCTCCTCTGAATGCTAATGATATCATACAGTGGCTGGTGTTGCTTATAGGCCTACTCTATTTAGCATTCAAAGATAAGGGGAGATTGACCTGGGTAACCCCCCTGATACCTTCCCCACAAAATAGAGATGCTGCCCCAGAGCCTGACCCTGCCCCAGAGCCTGCCTCAGAGATAAACCAACCAGATTGGGTGGGGGTTCCGGTGAAGGAGATACAGGAGATGGGCCAGATGCTGAGGGAGTACATTTCCCCAGCTGGTGGGAAGCCCTCCCCCTGCCCTAACAAAAGAGAGAGTCTGATGGTGCAGCAGTGGAACCCACAGACATTACAACCATCCAGGTTCCAGCTGAACCACAGGGGCAGTCACAGCCAGCAGCAGTCACCCCTGTGGAAACAAAGAAGTCTGAGGTGAAATAATCAAACCCAGGTAATAAGGACAAGAAAGGAGGGCCCTCACAACCCGCAGGGGAGCCACAAGTTGAGATCATCACCGAGTCCCTGTCATATGAATGTCTAGGTAATCTGCAAAAAGATACTGCACGATGGGGACATGAGGCTTACACAGCCTGGTTACTTCAGATCTGGGACCCTGTGGGTACAGGTGTGCAACTAGATAGTGGTGAGACAAGGAATTTGGGACCC
Organism: Phylloscopus whistleri; assembly: GCA_017589585.1. NCBI lineage: Eukaryota > Metazoa > Chordata > Aves > Passeriformes > Phylloscopidae > Phylloscopus > Phylloscopus whistleri. The sequence continues at coordinate 8,410 of JADMLD010000889.1, forward strand.
TTGATCCAGGACATGGGTGTAAATCAGGTATTTGTAAGGGAGCCAGGGTCTGTTGTAGTAATGCACCCCCCACTCCTGAGTGGGCATTTCTGTATAAGGAAAGGGTTTCAGTTTACCTTTGGCCATTTTAGGAAACTTAACCAGAAAGTTCTGTGTTTTTCTCTTTGTAATTGGCTCAGTGCCAGGAGAGGAGCACCTGTTGGACCTTGTCACTGTTTGGCAAAACCTGTACCTCTTTCTATTGGCAGTTTTCCAATAGATCCATCCTCAATCATTAAGTAGAAAAGGGGACAGAACAAAGTGGCTTCTTGCATTCTTGGGGTGTTGTAATAGGTGTGGGATGGGTCCCTATACTGTGTTTGGCTTTAATCTTTGTTATTTTGTATTATTTTCTTCATTTTATTAAACCTTTTTGATTTATCAAGACATATCTGACCATGACATCCAGCTAATTATTTTTGAGCCAGCTCCCCGCAGGGCTGGGCCCTCAGAGGTATTGGAGAAGTTTAATTGCCCTTTCCCTTTGGGATCGGCTTTTAATGAGTGAGAGAGAGATTTGTCCACAGAGGAAGAATGCAGGAGCACCACCATAGAATGTGCTGGAAGACCCTTGAGGAAGGAATCCAACAGCTGAGGGAAGTGGCAGTATTGGAGGTACTTTTTGGGAGGAGCGGACAGCAGGATAATGACCCCGACAAGATGAGATGCACAGGGGAGATGCTGTGGAATCTGGCAAATCTGGAGCCATCTCAATACACTGTCACACATGACACAAAGAAATGACACCCACACGCTGAGATGTCCAAGGCAGAAAAGAGGCAGTTTATTTACAAACTTCAACATTTATAGAATTCCAGAAGTGACCACAGATTGGAGGAAGAAAATCTTCCTCTTCAACCACACTGGGCAACCCAACAGTCCATCAACAGTCTCCTCCTTATGAGAAGAATGTAAACATGGGCAGACAGTTACCATAACAAGAAAGTTATGTAAAATCGTGAGAGATTGCAAAAGGTAAACACAGAAGGCTGAAATAGAACTTTAGAAAAACTTCTTAAAGAGACAGAGGAGAACAGCAAAAACCCAGACAGCATCTCACCATTTTTCCATTAAAAAAAAAAAAATTAACAATGTTAAAAAAGGAAAAAATATGAACAGTGTTCAGTGTCCAGTCATGGAGGAATCAACGTATCACTCACATTGTCCGCATTGGAGTCATCACCCGATGATCCATCCGCTTGATGACTTTCAGTTTGGTCACGGTTTCCATTTCACCTGTTGGCCAGGTTCTGTCTCTGCAGTCGCAGGTCAGGACAAACACACTTTGAAGGTACCCAGCGTACCCCAGTATCTGTGATTATGCTTGCATACCCACGCCCCAAAGTGAGAAGGTCATAGGGTCCTTCCCACTCTTCGGTGACTAAATTCCGCACCTGAACCTTTGGTCGAGGCTGATGTGTCTCGCCCGAACTCTGCAGCGAGAAGCGATGATTCATAATGACAGGATTATTTGAGTTCTGCGGCACCATAAGGTAATTGATGGTGAACAAAGCTTTTGCCAACCATGTGGGGTTTCACCCTGCATTCCCCGTTTTTGTTTTTGAAGAACCCGCTTCAGAGTACCATGAGCACGTTCTACAATAGCTTGACCCGTTGGAGAATGTGGGATACCAAGCTTGTGTGACACACCCCACGCCTGCAGGAACTGCCGCACCTTCCGCGATGCGTAAGCAGGACCATTGTCGGTTTTCACAGCAGAAGGTGCGCCTAGAAGGGCAAAGGCCTGCCTCCAGTGGGCAATGACATCACAGGCCTTTTCTCCAGAGTGAGCAGAAGCCCATATCACAGAGGAGAACGTGTTCACCGTGACACGCACATACTTGAGCTGCCAAACTCAGCAATCTGGGTGACATTGGTCTGCCAAAGCTCCAAGGCCCTAAGGCCTCTGGGGTTTACCCCTGCCAGCAAAGGCGCAGCAAGCACGTGACAGTCATCACACAACTTGACAATGCCACGAGCCTCAGTTGGCATCAAACGAAACTGCTTCTGCAGGGTATGTGCGTTCTGATGGAAAAACCCATGCGATGCCTTGGCCTGCGCAAGCGTGTCAGGCTGAGGTGATGCCCAGGCTGGGTTAGCCAACTTGTCAGCCCTCGTGTTACCTTCTGCTACAAACCCTGGCAAATCGGTGTGACTCCTTACATGCAGAACATAGTACGGATGAAGTCAGGCCTGGATCACACCCCACAAGGTTTTCAGTAACTGAAACAGGGCAGGATTACTGACCTTCTTCAAAACTGAATAACCCAACCGCTGTGCAATGTTGGCTACATAGGCAGAATCCGTGACCAAATTGAAAAGTTCCTGGGAAAATTTCTCAAATGCCATGACAGCAGCCCTCAATTCAACCAATTGGGCTGACCCATCCTCATGACCTTCCAGGACCTGCCACTCAGATCCATCCATCCAAGTAACAATGGCCTTGGGGCAGCACCTTCCATTGATATCGCTGTGCAGGCTCAGCATTGTTAATTGCTGGCACCGAGAAAACAAATTTTGGTCTGTCATCTGGATGCAAAGGAATTGTAAAAAAACAATTCTTCAAATCCACAATGAGGACCGGCCAATCTGCGGAAAGTATGGTAGGGGATGGCATGCCCACCTGCAGTGTTCCTATGCTTTCCATCACGGCATTGACTTTTCAGAGGTCTTGTAGCAACCTCCATTTCCCAGATTTTTTCTTGATGCAGAAGACAGGAGTGTTCCAAGGACTGGTAGAAGGTTCCAGATGACCCTGGTCCAACTGCTCCTGCACCAAGTTTCAAAGGGCAACTAATTTGTCTTGAGGGAGGGGCCACTGGTTGACCCAGATGGGTTTGTCCACCAGCTACCGTAAAGGAGGCATAGGACACTCTGCGCCCTTCATCGCAGTGGCCCCCACCAAAAATCCATCCCGATGCACACCCCCCACGCGGACAGAACATCCCTCCCCCAGAGGTTAACAATAGTTGAAGTAACACGAGGCCAAATCATGGCCGTCTGTCCCTTTGGGTTCATGATCAACACGGGCCGCTGGCTCACGTAGCATCGTGTAGTTCCTCCCAATCCCACGACAGGCGTCTCCACGGGATCCAGGGGCCACTCCAGGGGCCAAGCAGCAAGGGAGAGACAGGGTGCACAGCATCTCAGGACGTTCCTTCGTCAGGACAGCAGTTCAGTGAACTTGAGACGGCCCAATGGGTCAGAAGCAGCTGTCTCCCTGCGATCGGTCAACTGTCCTGTGAACAGAAAACTCAAAGGGGACAAGTTGAGCAATCCGTGCCTTTCGGGATAGTGAGGGGGGGGTGGGTGTGGAGACCATGCAGAAATCAGTCCTGCGAAATCCACATCAATGTGCCCCATGTGTACCTGTGTAACTTGCAAGATTCTAAAACATCGGCTGCGGGCTTGAAGAGAGGCTTATGTCTTTTTATTATTATTATTTTTATTTTTTCTTTTTTTTTTTCTGATCAACGGTCTCCTGTTGGCCGCAGCACGGGCCGAAACTGCTGCGAGCAGAGTCCATGAGGTCAAGACGAACCGGACCAAGGCCAGCGCGGGGTCCCGCCGCGGCGCGGGGCCATCATCCCCCCGCGGGGTCGGGGCGGGGCGGAGAGAGCGGCACCGCCTCGGGAGGCTCGGGCGGCGGCGGGGGGAGCGGCCCGGGCGGGGGGAGCGGCGCGGGCGGGGGGAGCGGCCCGGCCCGGGCGGCCGCGGTTCCGCCCCTGAGCCGGCAGCGCCGCCTCCGAGGGTTCGGGCTGGGGGGGCGGCGGCACCGAGCCGCCCGCCGCGCCCGGCACAGGCAGCGCGGGGCGGGGAGGGCCCGGAACCGCCCCCGGGGCGGGTGGCGGCGCGAAGCCGCCGGCCCCGCTTCCACCGTGACCGAAACACCGCAAGTCGGACAAAGAGCAGCCCTCGGCTCTGGTTCCGACGGAGAGTGGAACTGGAGAAAGGATCCCTCAGCGCCCTCGAGCGCCGGGAAGGCACAGGGGGAAGCCAAATCCCCTCCCCGCACCTCCCCGTCTGCTTCCAAGACGGGCGGTTTTCCCTGGGAACCCTGCTTTTCAGGAGAAGCCTGAGAGCTGGAGTTTGTCAGCTCCCGCAAAAAGCCATTGAACAGTCTGCGATATAGCAAAAGTTCTGCGACCTCCGCAGTAAAGGTAGTAAAGAGAGCTGCTGCCAACTTTTCTTCCACCCGAGCCAACACGTCCCCGGAGAACGCCGCTCTAGGGATCGGGAAAAGCCTTGACCTCTGGCCCACAAAAACAATTTCTCAGAGGCCACCAGAGCAAGGTCGACCAAGCCTCTCTCCTCCATGATATCCTTCCAAACATCCAAGATCAGAGAATGCTGGCTAGAAAGCACAGGGAGTGCCATTATCACAAAACTGCAGGCAAAGTGCCAAACAGCCCACAGTTACCGACTCAAAGCAAGGAGTGGAGTTGGGAGAAAGAGCTATAGATCTCACCCACGGTTCACACACACGCTCGGCGGTCACCAAATGTCACACACGACATAAAGAACTCACACCCACACCTTGTGATGTCCGAGGCAGAAAAAAAAGGGTTTATTTACAGAATCAACATTTATCCAACTCCAGCAGTGATCATGGATTAGAGGAAGAAAATCTTCTACTCCAACCATACTGGACCACACAACAGTCCATCTACAGTCTCCTCCTTATGAAAAGAATGTAAACATTGCTACATTTTACAATAACAAGTGGCTTGTTTATACGAAAGTGTATCTGATTCCAAAACACAGAAGGCTAAAAATAAGACTTTTCCAAACTCCTTGAAGGGGACAGAGGAGAACGGCAAAAACCCAGACAACAAACCCCCACCCCCATCCCCCATCCCCCATCTGCCCCGAGGGTCACAGCACATTCCCGTAGGTGTCACTGCGTCCCCGCTGTCGCCCGTGGGGTCCCCGCAGCTCGGCATAGGTCACCTGGGCATCCCGGAGTGTGGTGGCACGGGGGGACGCTGCGAGGGACAGCGGCTGTGGGATCTGGGCGGGGGTGACACCCGTGGGTGACGTGTCCCTCTGCCTGTGTCCCACCCTGGTCTCACCCCCACTCTGCTCGGTGCTCACGACGTGGGTGTACAGCACCTCTCCCTCCTCTGGGGGGGCCGGGGGATCCGGGGTGACCCTGCGGGGAGAAAGGGGATGTGTGGGAGGGGATGGGGGGGTCTTGGGGGCTGGGGTGAAAGGGGACAGGGTGGTTTCAGTCCCCACTCACCTTTCCTGCTGCTTCCTGGCAGCTGCAAAAGGAAGGAGGCAGGGGTAACTCTTGGGGGTCCCCAAGTCCCCCTCAGGAATCCTGAAACCCCACTGGACCCTCAGTTTCTCCCAGGATCCCTGAGCATCCCTGATGGCCCTCAGAACCCCTGAACCACCCCAGTGCCCTGGACCCCCTGAGCGCCCCGGAGCCCAAGCCTGGCAGGGAAGGGGACCCCCCAAATTCCCCCAGGATCACGGAGAGAAGCCCCAAGATCCCTACAAGACCCTCCAACACCTCCCCAAATCCTTGAGGATCCCGAGCAAAGGTCCTGAGCGTTCAGCGCTGCCCAAGGCAGGGGCTGTGGGTGCTGCCCATCACCCCCACGTTCCAGGTGGCCTCCCCACCTCCCCACGGCCCCCATTGTCCCCATTGTCACCCACCCCGGCGGTGCCACCGGTGCCAGCCCACAGCCACAGCCAGGAGCAGGAGCAGGAAGAAGAGGGACCCGCCAAGCCCTGCGGCCACTCCTGGGGACAGAAGGGACACGTGGGGGTCACCTGTCACTCCTGGGGGTCTTGCACTCCCTGGTGACCCTGTGTGACCCCACCTGTGCCCCCGTGTCCCTGCGGTGTCACCTCCAGGGCCATCTTGGGGCTGAGTGCCCGGAACACGTGGTGCCCGTCCTGTCCCAGCTGGTTGGTGGCCACGCACTGGTAGGTACCCAAATGTCCCACAGCGACATCCCCGAGCTCCAGGAGGGGACCCCGGGCCACCTCCTGCCCATTTTTCATCCAGGTGAAGGTGACAGGGGCTGAGCCCACCTGCACCGAGCAGCGCAGGGTCACGGGGTCACCTGGGCGCACCTGGTGTGACAGGGGACCGGGGCTGATGGTGGCATTGGCCACGGGCACTGCGGGGACACAGACGGGGCTGAGGTCACAGGGAGGGGCTGGCAGCCGACCTGGGGGGGGTGTGGATGGGTGTGATTGGGGATGTCGTGGATGGGGTCACCCGACAGAGAGGGATGAGGGGACACAGGGCAGAGGTGGGGAGACTCAGGAAATATCTCTGGGGGATACGGAGGTACCGAGGCAGGGGACCCGAGGGGGCTGCGGGGGCTCCCTGTGCCCATCCCCGCACTCACCGCGCACCGTGACGCCGAGCCGGGCGCTGCTCTTCTGCACGGCCCCGCCCTTGGAGCGCACCTGGCAGCTGTAATTCCCCGAGTGGGAGACCCCCACGGCGGGCACCAGGAACTGCGGGGACCCCTGCGGGCCCCCCACCCACCGCCCGTCCCGGTAGAAGAGGTGCAGGAGGGGGGCTGGGGTCCGCAGGGGGCTGGGGGTGCTGAGGCAGCTGAGATTGAGGGGGGACCCGTCGATGAGCTCGGGGGGACCCTCCAGCACCGGCACCGTGAAGGGCTCTGGGGAGGAGAGGGGAGGGGTATTTGTGACCCCAAGTCCCTGGGGAGGGGCTGTGGGGTGCAGAGGTGTGGGGTGCTCACCGTGCACTGTCACTGTCACCGGCTGTGACTCCTGCCACTCCCGTGATTGCCCGAAGGTCACCCAGCGCCCGCAGCGGTAGCGGCCACTGTGGTGCAGCTGCAGAGGGGACAGGGACAGCTCGGGCCCACGGAGGGACTTCCTCACCTGCTCTTCACCACGGTAAAATCGAACCTCGGTGACCCACGTGTCCTGCCGGACACGGCAGCGCAGTGTCACCGTGTCTCCCTCCAGCAGTGGCCGTGGCGGCAGCTGAAGCACCAGCTGGTCTGTGGGACAGGGGTGTCTGGCCACCCTGAGGGGCTCCAGACAGGTCCCAGGTGGCACCGGGGACATCTGGGTGGAGCCTCCATTGCGCAGGAGGATCCCAGGGACACCAGGAGCAGCCCCGTGGCACAAGTGTCACTACGGGGGTCCCATCACACTGGGGTGCACTGGGATGTCCCCGTGTGCAGGGGACAGGCTCTTGCCTTGTGAGGCCACCCCCAGAGTGGAGCCCACCCAGAGCTACCAGGGGGCCAACCCAAACATTTAAGATCCCCCCTCACCATCTAAAACTCTCACGGGGGGGCTCAGCCCCGTGCTGGGTCTGTCACACATGTAGGTGCTAATCTCGGTGACAGTGAAGCTGTTGCGTCCCTCCTGTCCCCAGCTCTGCCCGTCCTTGTACCAGGTGGTGGCACTGGCGGTCCCCGAGCCCTGGCAGGTCAGTGTCATCCGGTCCCACAGCACCGCCGGCATCCAGGGGGGCTGCACCAGGAGCTGGGTGGTCTGGGCACCTGCGGGTGACAGGGGACACCAGCCTGCCAGGGCCACCGCGGGGCTGGGGACAGCGGGGCGGGGACATGGCATCCCCAGAGGGAGGACTCACCAGTGAGGCCGAGGGTCTGGGCTGGAAGGGAGAAGGGACAGGGCTGGGTGGGGGTGGCACCACGGGGACAGCAGGGAGTGCAGTGTCTGTCCCCAAACTGTCCCCAAGGGAACACTGGTGTAGCACAGGGGTCTTGGGGACAGGGACACCTCAGTCACCCCGGGCTGAGGCAGGACATGGACACCTCATGCTCAGGTCACCTCCACCAGCCTCACAGCTCCTCTCCCCACCGGCACATCCCCATGACTCTGTGCCCGTGATCCCATTCCAATGGCACCTGATCCCATAGCCCACCCACATGGTGACCCTTGTTCCTGTCCCTGCATCCCTGTGCCCCTGTCCCTTTCCCCACAGCTGCACCAGCCCCAAGTTTCCTTTTGCCACATCCCAGTCCCCACACCTCTACCCCCCTGTTCCTGTCCCCATATCCCAATTTACTGTCCTGTCCCCCCTCTCCTGTCCCCACAGCCACCCCACAGCCCTGGTCACCTCATGCACTGGCTCTGCTGCCCTTGGGGACCTCAGGGGACCCCACAGCCCCCCTGGGCCCCCTCCCCACCGCTCTCTGCCCATCCCCATGCCCGGGGCACTCACCCCACAGGAGCAGCAGTGCCACCTTCCCGGCCATCCCCGTGTCCCCGGCCACCCAGGCTGGCTGTCACTCGCTGTCACTCGCTGTCCCCTGGCTGGTGGTTGTTCAGCCAGGGTGGCAGGAAGCGAAGTCGCATCTCATCCTCATGCGTAGGTGGCCTTTGTTGGGGGTGGGGAGGCCACAAACTGGGGACAGGCTGTGGGCAGGGTGGGGACAGGGCTGGGTGAAGCAAGAGAGGACATGGGGTTCTCAGGAGTGGGGGGCTCAGGGGGTTTGGGGAGCCACGGTTGGGTGTCCAGGAGAATGTGGGGCTCCACGGATTTGGGGTCATGGGATGGGGATGTGAGGGAATGGGGGGGTCCCATGGCAATGGAGTGCCCTGGGTGAATCAATGTCCTGGGGGAAGGGGCATTGTAAGGGATGGAGTTTGTGGGAGGGGGCTCCTCTGAATGGGGATCCTGGGCCAGGGAGATCCTGGGGAATGTGAGTGCTGGGATGGGGGTCCCAGGGAAGGGAAACTTCAGGAATGGGGGTGCCATGGTTGGATTCTCAGGGGAATGGGGGCCCCAGGGATGGGCAGTGACTGGGTGGTCCCGTGGGTCACAGCTCCTTCAAGGAATAAACCTCAGATTTTGGGGTGAGCCAGGGCCCAGCACTGCCCCCCTCGTGTGCTCCTGGTTTGGGGGAGCCCCTTAAGGGGATTCCGAGGGGCTCTGGGTCTGTGCCCCCGCAGCCCCCAGTGACATTTTCCTCTCGTCATTTCCATTTCCCCTCTTTTACCCCTCAATTTCACAGACCCCCCATTTCGTGCCTCGGTGACCCTGTGGCGCAGCCGAGCAGGGAACGGGGTTGGGGGAACCCCAGGCTGGGGGAAGCAGGGGTGAGGGGTCTGCAGGGGGGGTTGGGAGGCTGTGGGGGCTGGGGGTGTCCGGCTGTGCCCCCCCCTCCCCCAACACTTTCACTTTCTCTCTCCTGCAGCAGAAGGAAGAGGCCGTTTGTGCTGAGCCTCACACAGGGGGCGGGTTCTGTCCTGGGGGGGCACATCCAGGGGGGTCCTGTCCTGGGGGGATCCTGTCCCGGGTGAGGGGGGACACATGCTGGCCAGGGGGGTCCTGTCCTGAGGGATGGCAGCTCCGGGAGGGCTCCAGACTTCTCCTTTCTGGCCGGTGCCCTGCAGGATCTGAGCTCCTGGGAATGGAGCCCCGGGCAGGAAGGAGCTCCCCAACTCCTCCTCCTCCTCCTCGCAGCCAGGGGCCATCCGAGTGTGGGGCCCGGCCCCGCTGCCCAGGGATGGGCACTGGCCAGCCCTGCTCTGGCCAGCCCCAGGTGGCAGCCAGCACCTGAGGGTCCCCCCCGGCCCCTGGGCTTTGGTTCTGGCAGCTTTGGAGCTGCTGCAAAGGGGAGAATTCTGTGAGGGGATGAAAAAGGCCTGGCTGTGGTTTGCTCAGCCCTGCCAGAAGCACAGAAGCCAATGGCAGCCCCAGCAGTGGCTCTGCCAGAGCCTTTGATGGTTTTTCAGAGCAGGGCTGGCTGGAAACCGCCCCTGCAGGGGCAGCGCTGAGGGAACCAGGCCGGAAATGCAGCAATTGGTGCTTTGATCTCTCTGCCCAAGGGGCTGAGAGAGCCCCAGAACCACTGCAAAGACAACAACAACCTGACCAGGACACTCCACCTTCCTGTCTCAAACCTGCAGCCCTTTGGAACAACCCAGAGAGTACCTTTGGCTTCTGGGTGTGGACACCAGAAGAGAGGGAAAAGTGTGGAAATATCGAGCAGGGGCTCCAGCCCTGGATCGAGGGGACAGGGGTGTCTCAGCAGGAGCAGGGAGTGCCCACGCAGGGGAATTCAGGGTAGGGTGGAGCGCATTTCCCAGGGCAGCAGCCCCTGAGGGACACACGGGCATTTCCACGGATCCCTGTGTGCTGCTCCAAGGACAGACAGAGTTCCTCCCCTGTTGGGAGCAGGAGCCACGGGAAGTAAATCAAATTTCAGGGTGCGAATGAGAAAAAGGGGAAGAGTTCCTGAACATGGCCCAGGCAAAGCCTTCCCCATGGGCTGGGGTGCTGCCCACAGGCAGGGAACAACCCCACGGACCTGCTGGGCACTCAGGGGGATTCCACGCTCTGTGTTACCCACAAGCTGTGGGATGCACCAAGGGGCTCCTAAAGGGAACCAAAACCCCATTTCTCTGTGATTTGTTTGTGTTTTCCTTGTCAGAGTCTTCTTGAGAGGGCAAGACTTAAAAGGATTCTATCGACCAGACCATTTTGTACTCTGCCAGTTTGATTATTGCTGAGTTTCTTTTTTCTTGGGGAAAAAAGTAGGGTGGGAAAAGATTTTTGCCTTTATTCCCTGGATGTAAAATTGTTCCTCAACCATCAGGGAACCTGAGCCAAATTTAGCCTGGCATTGTCCATCATCAGGGCAAGGTCGTATCAGGTGCCCCCTTTAGTTTGGGCGACCCAGAGGTCACAGGGCCCCACTGGGCACAGCAGGAAGGCTCAGGGCTCTCCCAGGACAGAGGTGCCCAGGATGTGCCACCTTGTGGGACAGGAATCCCCAAGGATGTGTCACTCCCAGAAGGAGGATCCCACCTGGGACAAGGCCCAGGTGTCACCACAGCAGAAGAGCCCTTTTCCCTCAGGGCAGGACCCTCTGGATGTGCCCCCCCAGGACAGAACCCACGTCCTCAGCTCAGCATGAACGGCCTCTTCCTCCTGCTGCAGGAAAGACAAAGTGAAAATCTTTCATCCCTCACAGCCCCCCCAAGCACTGCCTGAATCCCCCAGCTCCCTTTTCCCCTTCCTGGGATCCCCCAGCGTTACCTGCTCAGGTGTTCCCTGGGGTCGCTGAGCCAGGAAATGGGAGGGGGAGGGGAAAAAGCCCCGGGGTGTGTGGGGTCAACCCTGGGGTGTCCCCTGGACATGAGCACCCTGTGGGGGCTGTGCTGGGCTCTGGGTCACCCCAACATCTGAGGCACCCGGTGAAGGACCTGCGACCCCCGTGCCCACCCAGCCCAAGTTCCCTTGGGAACCCAACCATGGGACCCCCATTCCCTTGGTCTCTCCTCCCTGGGACCCCCCTCCCAGGACCACCATTGCCCAGGACCACCATTGCCTCGATTCCATCCCATGGGCAGCTCCTTCCCACAGATCCCCTCTTCCCAAGAGTCTCCTTTTCCCCCCTGCACCCTCCAACCCTGGGACCCCCATCCCCTGACCCGAAATCCCTGGGGATCCTGTTCCCCCAGGACCCCCGTCCCAGAATTCCCCCAGGCATGGAGACCCCAATTCCCCTGCACCCCCATTCTCCTGGACACCCATCCTTGGTTCCCCAGAACCCCTGAGCCCCCCCACTCCTGGGAACACCGTCCCCCACCGAGCCCCCAGGCTGCCCCATCATGTCCCCAGCCTGTCCCCTGCTCTGTCTCCACCTTTCCCCCACCCTGCCCCCACCAAGGGCCACCTACGTGTGGGGACGGGGTGTGACCTTTCTTTCTTCCTCTTCATCCGAAGAGCCGCCACCCAGGGCACCGGTGGCCACAGCAGCGAGTGACAGCCAGCCCTGGGTGGCCAGGGACACGGGGATGGCCGGGAAGGTGGCACTGCTGCTCCTGTGGGGTGAGTGCCCCGGGCATGGGGATGGGCAGAGAGCGGTGGGGAGGGGGCCCAGGGGGGCTGTGGGGTCCCCTGAGGTCCCCAAGGGCAGCAGAGCCAGTGCATGAGGTGACCGGGGCCGTGGGGTGGCTGTGGGGAGAGGAGAGGGGGGACAGGAACAGGAAACTGGGATATGGGGACAGGAACGAGGGGGTGGAGGTGTGGAGACAAGGATGTGGCAAAAGAAACCTTGGGGCTGGTGCAGCTGTGGGGACAGGGACAGGGGCACAGAGATGCAGGGACAGGGACAAGGGTCACCATGTGGGTGGGCTATGGGATCAGGTGCCATTGGAATGGGATCACGGACACAGAGTCATGGGGATGTGCCGGTGGGGAGAGGAGCTGTGAGGCTGGTGGAGGTGACCTGAGCATGAGGTGTCCATGTCCTGCCTCAGCCCTGGGTGACTGAAGTGTCCCTGTCCCCAAGACCCCTGTGCTACACCAGTGTTCCCATGGGGACAGACACCACACTCCCTGCTGTCCCTGTGGTGCCACCCACCCCCAGCCCTGTCTCTTCTCCCTTCCAGCTCAGACCCTCGGCCTCGCTGGTGAGTCCTCCCTCGGGGGATGCCATGTCCCCGCCCCGCTGTCCCCAGCCCCACGGTGGCCCTGGCAGGCTGGTGTCCCCTGTCACCCGTAGGCGCCCAGACCACCCAGCTCCTGGTGCAGCCCCCCTGGATGCCGGCGGTGATGTGGGACTGGGTGACACTGACCTGCCAGGGCTCGGGGACCGCCAGTGACACCACCTGGTACAAGGATGGGTGGCGCTGGGGGCAGGAGAGACGCGACCAATTCAATGTCACTGAGATTGGCACCTACACGTGTGACAGACACGGCACTGGGCTGAGCCCTCCCGTGAGCATCTTAGATGGTGAGAGGGGATTTAAATGATTGGAGTGGCCCCCGGTAGCTCTGGGTGAGCTCCACTCCGGGTGTGGCCTCACAAGGCAAGAGCCTGTCCCCGGCACACGGGGACATCCCAGTGCACCCCAGTGTGATGGGACCCCCGTGGTGACACCTGTGCCACGGGGCTGCTCCTGCTGTCCCTGGGATCCTCCTGCTCAATGGAGGCTCCACCCAGATGTCCCCGGTGCCACCTGGGACCTGTCCGGAGCCTCTCAGGGTGACCGGACACCCCTGTCCCACAGACCAGCTGGTGCTTCAGGTTCCACCACAGCTGCTGCTGGAGGGGGACACGGTGACACTGCCTTGCCGTGTCCGGCAGGACACGTCAGTCACCGAGGTGTCATTCTACCGTGGGGACGAGGAGTTGAGGAGTTCCCTTCATGGGCCCGAGCTGTTGCTGTCCCCTCTGCAGCTGCACCACAGCAGCAGCTACCGCTGCAGGGCCTCGGTGACCCTCTGGCTATCACGGGGGTGGCAGGAGTCGCGGCCGGTGACAGTGACAGTGCACGGTGAGCACCCCACACCTCTGCACCACCACAGCCCCTCCCCAGGGACTCGGGGTCACAAATACCCCTCCCCTCTCCTCCCCAGACCTCTTCACAGTGCCAGTGCTGGAGGGTCCCCCCGAGCTCATGGAGGGGTACCCCCTCAATCTCAGCTGCCTCAGCACCCCCAGCCCCCTGCGGACCCCAGCCCCCCTCCTGCACCTCTTCTACCGGGACGGGCGGTGGGTGGGGGGCCCGCAGGGTTCCCTACAGTTCCTGGTGCCCGCCGTGGGGGTCTCCCACTCGGGGAATTACAGCTGCCAGGTGCGCTCCGAGGGCGGGGCCGTGCGGAAGAGCAGCGCCCGGCTCGGCGTCACGGTGCGCGGTGAGTGCGGGGATGGGCACGGGGAGCCCCCGCAGCCCCCTCGGGTCCCCTGCCTCGGTACCTCTGTATCCCCCAGAGATATTTCCCGAGTCTCCCCACCTCTGCCCTGTGTCCCCTCATCCCTCTTTGTGGGGTGACCCCACCCACGACATCCCCAATCACACCCATTCACCCCCCCGGTCGGCTGCCAGCCCCTCCCTGTGACCTCAGCCCCGTCTGTGTCCCCGCAGTGCCCGTGGCCAATGCCACCATCAGCCCCGGTCCCCTGTCACACCAGGTGCACCCAGGTGACCCCGTGACCCTGCGCTGCTCGGTGCAGGTGGGCTCAGCCCCTGTCACCTTCACCTGGATGAAAAACGGGCAGGAGGTGGCCCGTGGTCCCCTCCTGGAGCTCGGGGACGTCGCTGTGGGACATTCGGGCACCTACCAGTGCGTGGCCACCAACCAGCTGGGACAGGACGGGCACCGTGTGTTCCGGGCACTCAGCCCTGAGCTGGCCCTGGAGGTGACACCGCAGGGACACGGGGACACAGGTGGGGTCACACAGGGTCACCAGGGAGTGCAAGACCTCCACAGTGACAGGTGACCCTGACGTGTCCCTTCTGTCCCCAGCAGTGGCCGCAGGGCTTGGCGGGTCCCTCCTCTTCCTGTTCCTGCTCGTGGCTGTCACTGTGGGCTGGCACCGGTGGCACTGCCAGGGTGGGTGACAATGGGGACAACGGGGGCCCTGGGGAGGTGGGGAGGCCACCTGGAACGTGGGGGTGATGGGAAGCACCCACAGCCCCTGCCTTGGGCAGCGCTGAACGCTCAGGACCTCTGCTCAGGGTCCTCAAGGATTTGTGGTGGTGTTGGAGGGTCTTGCAGGGATCTTGGGGCTTCTCTCCATGATCCTGGGGGAATTTGGGGGCTCCCCCTTCCCTGCCAGGCTTGGGCTCCTGGGGGCTCAGGGGGTCCAGAGCACTGGGGTGGTTCAGGGGTTCTGGGGGCCATCAGGGATGCTCAGGGGTCCTGGGAGAAACTGAGGGTCCAGTGGGGTTTCAGGATTGCTGAGGGGGCCTTGGGGACCCCCAAGAGTTACCCCTTCCCTCTTTCCTTTTGCAGCTGCCAGGAAGCAGCAGGAAAGGTGAGTGGGGGGCTCAAACCACCCTGTCCCCTTTCACCCCAGCCCCCATGACCCCCCCATCCCCTCCCACACATCCCCTTTCTCCCCGCAGGGTCACCCCGGATCCCCCGGCCCCCCCAGAGGAGGGGGAGGTGCTGTACACCCACGTCGTGAGCACTGAGCAGAACGGGGGTGAGTCCAGGGTGGGACACAGGCAGAGGGACATGTAACCCATGGGTGTCACCCCCGTCCAGGTCCCACAGCCGCTGTCCCTCGCAGCGTCCCCCCGTGCCACCACGCTCCGGGATGCCCAGGTGACCTATGCCGAGCTGCGGGGACCCCACGGGCGACAGCGGGGACGCAGTGACACCTACGGGAATGTGCTGTGACCCTCGGGGCAGCTGGGGGGATGGGGGACGGGGGTGGGGGTTGGTGCAGGCGTTCCCGGAGCTGGGAAGGGCAAATCCCAGGGGTGGCAGAGATGGAATTGTGGCAGCCCAGAGGAACAGCCCTGCCAAAACCGGGGTAGAAATAAAGACATTGAACTGAGACAAGGACGGGGAACACGGGGGGATCTTTTAGGGGATATGGGGGTTGCTGGTTGTGAGGGAGTTGAGGGTTCCTGGCACGGGTTTGGGGGTTGCTAAGGGATTTGGGGGTTGCTTTGGGCACCCCAGGTGAGCAGCTCTGGCTGTGCTGGGAGTCCCTGGTGGAGGATCTGGGGCAGCTGATCAAGGAGCCCCTGCCCTGGAACCGTCCCCATCACCCCCTGTGCTGGTTTGAAGGCAAAACCAGTGAGAGTCCCAGTCAGAGATACGATTTAATAGGAGGAGAGAGGAAAAAAACTAAAATAAATGGAATAATACAACCTAACACCCTGTTGGTCAGGGTGTTTGAAGCAGTCCAAAAGTATGTCCTCCTGGAGTGGCAGATGTGGTTCTGTTGGAGCAGAGATGATCCTGAGCGAGAAAGATCCAGTGATGGTGAGAAGTCTTCCTCAAGGAATCTGGTGGAACTGTTAGCGCTGGAAACACATAATCACGGAATGATTATATGCAGGTGCTTTTATTGAGGTGCTCCGGGAGACGGGGTACACAGACAAACCCAAATCTCTCTCCGACAGTGATTAGCAACACACACGTTTTATACCCTTCTGCCACACAGCTACATATTGATTGGTTACCCTGGATTGTTCCTAAACAAAATTTCTTGTAATTTAGCCAAACAATGATCATATTCGATTCCCCCAAACAAAATCATACTTGATTTAGTTAAAACAATGGCCTTAGCTACGGCAACTATAGCAAAGCTAACGTTCTATTCTCAAGGCCCGGTTAACCAGCAAGCCCGGGCCTTTCCCTTCCCAACCGTTTCCTTTCCTAACCACCACCCCCTTAGTTACCCGCTTGCAGTTCTACAGAAAATCATTTTAACCCTATACTATCATTCCCCCCTTTGAAAGTATTTCACTTTAATGAACGAAGTGTAAATGCTTTCACTGGATACAGTCCATTTGGCCTCAAAGTCTACACTGGATGTTCATCTTCAAATCTGTAGTTGTCCTGGGCTCCGTTAGGGGTTTCATCATGGACTGGAGATGCTGGATGTGTTGTCTTGTCTCGTCTCAAGAATGTCCAGAATGTTCCAGTATGTCTTTATTAGTATCTGTCCTTTTAGGATTCTGTACACTAACCAGACTGCTAAAAATATGAGTAATTAAAGTCACCAAGCTCTCAAGGATAGATTTCACCCATGAACTCACATTCCATCCTAGCCCTTTGAAAATTTTATCCAACCAGCTAGTTGCTAAATCCTTTTGCTCTTTTTGTACCTCATGCTTTATTTGCTTCAGCTGACTGGGGTCTCCATGGTGTGTGAAGGTCCCAGGATATCCCTAATAGTTTGCTCATCTCCCATACTACTGTAGCTACAAAATGCGGGCCTCTGTCTGATGATACTCCTAGGGACACCCCAAATCTGGGAATAATCTCTTGTAACAACCACTTAACTGTTTCTTTTGCCTGGTTTTTGCAACAGGGAAGGGCTTCTGGCCATCCCAAAAAGGTGTCAACCTCTACTAACAAATATTTGTATCTTCAAGTCTTTGGCAGTTCTACAAAATCTACTTGCCAATAGTCTCTTGGTTCTATTCTTACTCAAATTCTGCCTAACTGTGCGGGCCGTCTAGCTACTGGGTTGTTTTTCAAACAAATTTCACACTTGGACATTATTGACTTGGCCATTGTTTGCATCCGTACTGAGACTAAGTGTCGTTTTAGCCATTTTACCAATGCCTCTGCACCCCAGTGACACTCATTATGTTTTACCTGTAAAATTTCTCTCATTACCAAAGGAGGTACCACTGTTTGCCCCTGTGTGGTGGCATACCACCCTTCGTGTTCTTCTGTGCCTTCAGCAGATGTGCTAGCCTGTCATCTTCAGTGGTATACTTTGGCTGAGGAGGCAAATTAAATTGAGAGACATTAAATTTTGATGGTATCAATGCCATTGCTGTCTGCACCTCTCGTGCCATTTGGCGGGCTGTCCAATCGGCTCTTCGGTTTCCCTCACAGATTTTGGAGTTGCCTAATTGATGTGCTTTGCAATGCATAATTGTTACCTGCTCCGGTTTTGTACCGCATTGATCAGTTGCAGGACTACATCTTGATGTTTAATATGTGTACCTTGGGAGGGTAACAGTCCTCTTTCCTTCCACAGTGCTCCGTGCACATGCACTATTCCAAAGGCGTATTTCAAGTCAGTCCATATGTTTACTACTTTTCCCTCACTCAGCTCTAGAGCCCTGGTTAATGCTACCAGTTCTGCCCTCTGGGCAGATGTGTTTGGTGGTAATGCTTTTGCCTCCACTATGGTGTCAATTGTGGTTACCGCATATCCGGCGTATCTGATTCCCTTCTCTACGAAGCTGCTTCCATCTGTGAAAAGTTCCCATTCTGGTTGCTCCAAAGGGACATCTTTCAGGTCTGCTCTTGCTGCATAGGTGTATTTAATTACTTCCATGCAGTCATGTTCCAGTGGACTTTCCTCAGCTGTAGTACCTAAAAACAAAGCTGGATTCAAGAGGTTAGTTGTCTTTAGTGCCACGTCATCCTGCTCAGTTAGGGTTACCTGGAATTTCATCATCCGGCTGGGAGAGAGCCAGTGGCCCCCCTTTTGCTCCAAAACAGTGGTTACCATGTGTGGCACATAAACATCCATGTGTCTTCCCATCGTGAGCTTCCTGGCCTCTTGTATCAGCAGCACAGTAGCTGCGACTGCTTGCTGGCATGAGGGCTACCCGGCACTTATGTTGTCGAGTTGTTTGGAAAAGTAACCCACCGGCCTTTTCCAGCTTCCCAATCGTTGGGTCAGGACTCCCAATGCCAGTTGCTGCCTCTCATGCACGTACAGCTGAAAGTCTTTAGACAGATCAGGTAACCCCAACACTGGAGCAGTCATCAGAGCTTCTTTCAGTTTCAGGAAGGCCTCTTTCTGTGGTTTGCCCCAGGTGAACGGCTGCATCTTCTGGGCCTCATACAGAGGTTTTGTGATCAGTCCATAGTTCATGATCCACAGATGGCACCACCCGGTCATTCCGAGGAAGACTTGCAGCTCGTGGAGATTCTGGGGTTCTGGAATAGCACAAATAGCTTGGATACGGTTAGTACCTCGTTTTCTTTGTCCTTGTGAGATTTTGCATCCCAGATAAATCACAGTCTGTTGGGCAATTTGTGCCTTTTCTCTAGACACTTTATATCCTCCCATTCCCAGTGAATTTAAAATTTCAATTGTTACCTTTATGCACATTGTCTTTTCTTCTGTCGCTATCAGTATATCATCAACATACTGCAACAAAAGGTATTGATCTCTTGGTACCTGTCCTACCCTGGTCCAGATTTCCAGCTCCTTTGCCAGTTGATTTCCAAATAGGGTGGGGGAGTTTTTGAACCCCATGGGTAACCTCGTCCAGGTGAGCTGGGTCTTTCTTCCACTTTCTGGATGTTCCCACTCAAAGGCAAATAGTTTCTTACTCTCTTGGTCAAGGGGTATGCAGAAGAAAGCATCTTTTAAATCAATTACAGTAAATCACTTATATATCTCCTTTACGGATGCTAACAATGTATAGGGATTGGCAACCACTGGGTGAATGTCTTTGGTTATTTCATTTATAGCCCTTAAATCCTGTACAAGTCTATACTCACCATTGGGTTTCTTCACCGGGAATATTGGAGTATTATATTCTAATTCACATTCCTGTAAAATTTGATACCTTAAAAATTTATCAATGGTTTTAGCTATTCCCTGTCATGCTTCTGGTTTTATAGGATACTGTTTAATCCTTACCGCCTTGGCTCCCTCTTTCAATTCCACATGTACCGGTTGTGCTAATTTAGATTTTCCAGGTATATCTGTCTCTCACACAGAGGGGATTACTGCATCTTCTACCTCCTTGGGAATATTAGGAACTGGTTTTTCTTTTATCATTAAAATCTTTCCTGTTTTGGACTCAGGTACTCTCATTGCAAGTTCACCATTCTCAAAAGTAATTTCTGCCTCTAGTGCTGCCAATAAATCACGCCCTAAAAGCGGAGTTGGACACCCAGGCGTATATAAAAATTCATGTGTTAAAACTTTATTCCCAAAACTCAAATCCAGGGGTTGCAAGAATGGCCGTACTTCCTCCTTCCCTGTGGCTCCAATAATTACAGCTGACTTATTTCCAATTTGTCCCTCTACATAGTTTAATACTGAATGCGTTGCTCCGGTGTCAACAAGAAAATCAATGCTCTTCCCTTCTAAATATATAGTTACCATGGGTTCCTTTGATCCTAGTTTTCCTTCATATAAAACCATGATTCCGGCTACGCTGTTCAACTGAAGTTGACCATTCAACTGAGGCTGACCATCCTGGCTAAACCGGTTTGGGCACTCCCTCTTCCAATGACCTTCTGACCTATAGATGGCACATTGATTGATTCCTAGTCTTCCACGGCCTCTGCCAAAACCACCTCTACTACCGCCCCGACCGGTTCTACCACATCCTCGCCCCTGTCCCTGTAAAACTGCCAACATGGTTTGCCCTTGTTTCTTGGCAACCTCCGTCTCCCTGTTGTTGTAAACTTTCCAAGCAACTTCTAGGACCTTATCCAAGTTCCTTAACTCTTCCCCTTCTAACTTCTGCAGCTTTTTCCTAATATCTCCCTGTGACTGACACAGAAAAATGAAAGCGAGCTGAACCCTTGCTTGTTCACTGTCCACCTGGAGATCAGTATATTTCCTAGCTGTTTCCTTAAGTCTCTCTAAAAAGGCAGTGGGAGACTCCTTTTTCTCCTGTCGAATTTCATACAACTTAGACCAATTCACAGTCTTAGGTATTGCCTTTTGAACACCTATAGAAATCCACTCCTGGTACTTCTTTAATCTCATCATATCTACTCCAGATGGTTCATTGGGGTCCCACTCGGGGTCCTCAGTGGGAAAATTATAATCAAGCGTTCCCGTAACCAATCCATTACGTATGTCCTCCCTAGCCCTCTCCCTTGCTGCCCGAAATACCACTTCCTTTTCTGTTTCATCCATCAATGTATCTAAAATCACCTGAATATCTTCCCAATCTGAATTCTGAGTTTTCATTATCATCCTAACCACACGAGCAACCTTATCTGGATTATCTCTATACGATCCAGCTGACTGTTTCCATATAACCAAATCAGCAGGTGAAAAAGGTACCTTTACAAAAACCGGTCCCTCAGCTCCCACCCCCTGCCTCAACGGCGCAATAATAGTTTTCTTCTGTTTGCCTGATTTCAATATGCCTTTCCTTGCCTGGGGCCAGGCTGGGGCCAACCGTCCTCATGTACGGTGGGCTATTGGGACGTCTAACTTATCACCCTCACTGTCACTACTTTCTGCCCTATCCTCCCTATACCCCCCTCCCTTCCGTCCCTGTCCCACAATCAAATCCTCGTTGCCACCTGAGAGAGAAACAGTGGGAGATTCCGGCAGAGGAGGGTATAGGGAGACAGAGAGGACAGGAACCGGTGAAGGAGGCG
Source organism: Phylloscopus whistleri (assembly GCA_017589585.1). Taxonomy (NCBI): domain Eukaryota; kingdom Metazoa; phylum Chordata; class Aves; order Passeriformes; family Phylloscopidae; genus Phylloscopus; species Phylloscopus whistleri. Next base: position 29,225 of record JADMLD010000889.1, read on the forward strand.
TAGGTGGGAGAGGAGGGTACCCCTGAGCAGGTGTCGGTGGAGGGATAAATCTCTGAGCAGGCGTTGGCGGGGGAGGAGGATAGCCCTGAACAGACACAAAGGTATTTTCTTGAGCAAACCTAGGTGAAAAGGGGAGATTTCCCTGAGCAGGCAAAGGTGGAGGAGAGATATATTGGGCAGGGGTAGGCGAAGGAGGGGCGAGAGAATCTGGTAGACTAGAACCGTGCGGAACAGAACTCCGGGCAGGGGTACGCGAGGGAAGGGTAAGGGAATCTGGTGGGGTGAGGGCAAATGGAGTGGAACCCGACGCCGAGGGGGTGTTAGCAGAGGCGGTGGGTCCCACTAATAAATCAGCATCCAAATCGTCAACCCCTCTCCCAAGAGCTAAATGTTCTACACAGCGCTTATCCTGGACGCAAGCCAAGCAGTGCTTATCTTCAAGCATCAATGCCTTCAAACCACACTCTGCCAGCCAAACTGGTTTCCTTCGAAAGTAAAAAACAGATCAACATATAAAACTTCATCTAGTTTCCCCTCTTGTTTCCAAAATGACATAAGCTGTGAAATCATATCAGATTGCAAAGACCCGTTTTCCAGCCACATTTTCCCATTCTGCAAAGCATATTTTGGCCACCATACATTACAATAATCAGTCAACTTATCCTTCCGTAACTCTTGACCAAAATTTCCCTCTTTCCAGTGTGCCAACAAACAACCCAAAGGAGAAGCACTCGGGATGGGGGCATTGCCGCCCAAAACCCTTTTTAATCCTTTTAGCTTCTCCATAATAAAACTACGTTTATACCTTCAATGCTGAACCTGCAACGCTTTTGCATTGACTAACGGACGGTGCCTAGGCACAAACCAGGAATTCCTTAGCCCAACGAAGCGTAGCTTTTGCCGCGTCTTACTGGCAGGCACATACCATAAACAGAGTAAAAGCACCTTACCTCCCAGGGAACGTTGTGAGCGGCGGGGGGTCGCAGCGCAATGGGCTCCCCGAGAATCCCTCGGTGCCAGCTGGAGCGTGATCGTGTCACATGGTCCTCAGCAGTGCTCACAAGGTCCCATCTGGGTCGCCAAAATGTTAGCGTTGGAAACACATAATCACGGAATGATTATATGCAGGTGCTTTTATCGAGGTGCTCCGGGAGACGGGGTACACAGACAAACCCAAATCTGACTCCAACAGTAACTAGCAACACACACTTTTTATACCCTTCTGCCACACAGCTACATATTGATTGGTTACCCTGGATTGTTCCTAAGCAAAATTTCTTGTAATTTAGCCAAACAGTGATCATATTCGATTCCCTGAACAAAGTCATGCTTGATTTAGTTAAAACAATGGCCTTAGCTACAGCAACTATAGCGAAGCTAACGTTCTATTCTCAAGGCCCGGTTAACCAGCAAGCCCGGGCCTTTCCCTTCCCAACCGTTACCTTTCCAAACCACCACCCCCTAGTTACCTGCTTGCAGTTCTACAAAAAATCATTTTAACCCTATACTATCACCAGGAGGGTCCTTGAGACGATACTGGGGTTGGTGGTGGGATTTTCAGGGATATATTTAGGTCTGGAGGGGATTTGGGGGTCATTGAGGTGCTGAAGGGGAAACTTGGGTTGGTCTTTGGGGGGTTTGGGGGATATGGGTGTGAATTTTGAGGGGGTGCTGAGAGGGGTTGAGGGTCCCAGGAGGGTCCTTGAGGGGATACTGGAATCTGGGGAGGATTTTCAGGGAGATATTTGGGTCTGGATAGGGATTTTGGGGTTATTGGGGTGCTGAAGGGGAAATTTGGGGTGGTCTTGAGGGGGTTTGGGGGGTATTGGGACCCTTGGGGAATTTTGAGAGGTGGCCTGGTGGTCCCTTAGTAGAACTGGGGGGTGGAGATCTTCAGGGGTTTCGAGGGTCCCAGGAGGGTCCTTGAGGAGGTATTGGGGTCCTGGGGAGGGGTTATTGGGCCTGTTTGGGAGGTTATTGGGTCCTGGGAAGGGGATTTGGGGGGGGTCATGGGGGGAGGTCAGGGGTCCTTGGAGGGTTCGGAGGGGATTTTGGGGTCCTAAGGGGATTTTGGAGAAGAGTTTAGGGTGCAGGGAGGACTGGGGGAGTTATTGGGGTCCCGGGAAGATCAAATGTGGGTCCCCCCCCCAGCCATGGGCACCCCAAATGTGGGTCCCCCTCCCCCCTTCTACCCCTTCCCCCCAGCCCAGGGGGTCCAAAGTCCAGTCTGGGTTGGCCACATCCCCCGCCCCTCCCCCCTCCCCTTCCTGAGACCCCCCAAGTGGGGGAGGGGCGTCCCACTGACCAGTCCAGAATCGGAGGGGACTGAAGCCCGAATTGGGGGTCGGGGGGGTTCTTACCTGGGGGGGTGTGGCCCGCCTCGCCCCAGTGCCCAACCTCGGGCTGTGATTGGCTGCCCTCGGGTCCCCACCTCCCCCCCCAAAAAAAACCCCAGGCAGTTTGGAGTGGGGGAGGGGTAATTCCCATTATTGACAGTGAATGGGCATGGCGGGGAGCGCTGGGGGACACTCAGGGTGACACCAGATGACATCAGGTGACTCCCCCAACCCGCCCCCCCTCCCCAATTCAGACCCTGCACCCCCAATCAGTGTCACGTGGGGGGGGTTACAGTGGCATCGGGGGGGTCACTGACACAGTGGGGTGACAGGACGTGACATGGCAGAGGTGTGGTGGTGGCAGTGGCAGAGGTGTGGTGGTGACAGTGGCAGGGAGGTGGTGGTGGCAGTGCCAGGGGTGTGGTGATGACAATGCCAGGGGTGCAGTGGTGGCAGTGGCAGGGGTGCGGTGGTGGCAGTGGCAGGGCTGTTCCTGTGGGCAGGGCCGGGGCCGAGGGGTGGGACAATGTTGGGCTGAGGGGAGAAGATGGGGATGGGGGGAGAGGGGACCAGAGGGACCTGGTAGGGGGGACACAGGGAGGAGATCGAGATGATGAGGTCATGGTGGAGGGGACAGCAGAGGGCACGTGGAGGTGACAGTGGGGACAGGGACAAGATGGGGTCCAGACATGGAGTTGGGGACATGAACAGGGCATGGAAGGTGGGGGAGGGGTTGCCATGGAGGAGGACATGGGGGGACGTATTGAAGGGATACAGGGGCATCATGGAGGGTGTGGTGGTGATGACGATGGTGGTGGTGATGATGATGGCGTTAAGTGATGAAATGGTGATGCCGGTGCTGAAGATGGTGATGGTGTCGATGGTGTTGGGTGGTGCTAATGGAGGTGATGGAGTTCGCCATGGTGTTGATGATGAAGACCAAGGTGTGGATGATAGTAATGATGATGGTGACAGTGATGGTGGTGACGATGATGATGGTGTTGTCAGTGTCATGTTGCTGGTGTTGGTTGTGTTGGAGTTGACTGTGGTGATGATGCTGTTAGTGATGAAGATGAAGGTGTGATGGGTGAAGATGAAGGGTGATGAAATGAAGGTGTGGGCGGTGTGGTGGTAACGGTGTCGATGGTCATGTGTAATGATGATGGTGTTTATTGGTTTTGATTGGGGTTGCTGGTGAAGATGATGGTGTGGTTGATGAAGATGGTGATGACAAAGATGGCGGCGATGATGGCATGAGTGATGAAGATCAGGTATGTGGTGATGATGATGATGATGATGATGATGATGATGACGATGATGGTGTGAGCAGTGTCATGGTGACGGTGTGAATGGTGTGGGTGATGAAGTTGAAGGTGATGATGAAGAAGATGACAATGATGATGGTGCTGTTGATGATGGTGATGATGATAGAGTTTGATGGTATTGGGTGATGATGATGGAGGTGTGGATGATGACGATGATGGTGGGGTGATGTTGATGGTGTGGGTGGCTGTGGTGATGAAGATGATGGTGATGATGAAGGCCACCCCCACTACTTGTTGAGGGCATTTCACAGCTCAATGGGGACCAGCACTGACAGCGCCGTCGGCACTGGAGCCCCAAAGATGTCACAGTCCCGACCCTCAAAGACCACACTGTGCTCTGGGACCTGCATGAAGTGGGGCTGGGGGGTCGCCAGGGGATCACCATGATGCCTTAGGTTTCGGGGTTTTTTTTCTGTCTTGTACTGGTTTCACTTTTGTGTTAAGTAGTGTGGGGATTTGGCGGAGCACCTCTGGTTCTGGCAGGGAACTCACGCCTTCAAGGACACTCTCCGTGCTCCAAGGCCCTGAAGATAAACAACATAGAAGGGAGAAGACAAGCAGGGGGGATGGAACACCGAGATTTGGAATCGTGGATTGGACGGTGAATGGGGGGGCATGCAGGTGGATGGAAACTTGTAAAAGCCGGAGAATCTCGTGACGCTTCCTGTTTTGCTTCCACCTCAGAGCCATCCAGGCAGAGCTACTGCTGTGGCTCTGGCCCTGCCAGGGTGTGGCCTTGAACGCCTTAATAAAGGTGCACTTTGTGTTTTTATATGGCTCTGTCTGGCCTCTGTCGTAGCCTTTAAGGCAACATTTTTCTGTTTCCCCCCTTTAGAGGCTTGACAAGGCCTCTGCCTTGTCGAATCTCTACCCAAATGACAATAAACATATAGAGACAGATAAACACCTATCAAGAAACATACCTAATATTAGGTAAACATTTAACAGTAAATTTATACTTAATAGGAATATAAATCTAAATATAAATCTAATTGCAACAAACCTTTCCCACAATTGGTATCTTACACAGTCAGATATCACGTAAAAGAAAGGTAATTAAATACAAAAAGAGAACTGGTTAAGAGATGTTGTCACTTGGGGCAGAAGCTTTCTTGACTCTGGAGTAGTGAATCCATGGTCCTTTGCCAGCAACTTCGACTGCGGTGAAGGTAGTCAGCAGGACTTGAAACGGTCCATTCCACTTGGCTCGTAAAGGATCACTGTCCCACCACTTAACATAGACCCAGTCTCCAGGTTGGAAAGGATGTGCAGGTGTATCCAACCCTATAGGTCTAGATGGCACGATGTAAGTTTGGAGCTTCTGCAAAGTAGGGCTTAGAGACATTAAATACTTTTGTAAATCAAGCTTCCCTCTCATATGAACTTCACCAGGGATATGTGGAACCTGATAGGGTCTCCCATACAGTATTTCGTAAGGACTGATGTTATCCCTTCGCCTGGGTTGGATGCGAATTCTTAGTAAAGCTATAGGCAAAGCTTGAACCCATGTCATAGATGTCTCTTGACAAATTTTACTAATTTGTGTTTTAAGGGTCCCATTCATGCGTTCCACTTTACCACTTGCTTGGGGCCTATACGATGTATGCAGGTCCCAAGTGATTCCCAAAATTTGGCTGATTTCTTTAATCACTAATGCAACAAAGTGTGGCCCCCTGTCTGATGACATTCCCAGGGGAACCCCAAACCTCGGAATTATATGGTTGAGCAAGACTTTTATCACTTCTTTAGCTGTGTTGGTGCGACAGGGGTAAGCTTCTGGCCACCCACTGAAAGTATCAACTAATACCAGCAAATACCGGTATCCCTCTTTACGTGGTAGCTCTGCAAAATCTATTTGCCAATAATCTCCCGGAAGATCTCCTGCCTTTGTTACTCCCAACACCACTCTTTTCCTCGTGTCGGGATTATTCTTACAGCAAATTTCACACTTACCCAATACTGATTGTGCAATGTCGGTCATTCCTTTTCCTTTCACTACCTTTTTCAAATGTTTTAAAAGATTTTCAGCCCCAAAATGTGTGTTCTCATGCTCTCTCAGGGCTAACTCCCGCAGAATCAGGGGTGGTACTACAACCTGATTTGCTGGTGTAACAGCCCATCCACTGTCTGTGATCTCAGCTTTAAGGAACTTAATTAGCTTATGATCTGCTTGATCATATTTTGGGGTGAACTCTGACAAATCAATCTCCTTTGGTGGAATTACTGCTAGGATGCCTCTTTCTGCAATTCCCCTTGCTGCTTTATCAGCAAAGCGATTTCCCAGTTCTGGAACGGTTTTCCCTCTCTGGTGACCTTTACAGTGCATAATAGCTACTTCTGTGGGTTTTTTGATGCTCTCTAAGAGAGCGAGTATCTGTTCGGCGTGTTTAACTTGATTGCCTTGAGTATTCATAAGCCCTCTCTCCTTCCAGATGGCTCCGTTGGCATGGACAACACTAAATGCATACTTAGAATCGGTCCATATATTTACCTTCATCCCTTTACTCAGGTCTAAGGCCCTCGTCAAAGCAATCAATTCAGCCTTTTGCGATGACACATCTGCTGGCAGGGTCTTGGCCTCGATCACCTTGTCCAGCGTGGTCACAGCATAGCCAGTCATTCTTTTACCACTTTTCATGAAGCTGCTCCCATCCGTGAAAAGCTCCCAGTCTGGATCTTCTAGGGGCCTGTCCTTCAAATCTGGTCGGCTAGAATAGACTTCTTCAATCGTTTGCAGGCAGTCATGTTCAGGCATCCCATCAATTAAAGTGGATGACAGGAACATAGCCGGGTTAACGACAGAAGTCGTTTTCAAAGTAATGTCATCCTGCTCTAGCAATAGTGCTTGATACTTAAGCATCCAATTACCAGATAACCAATGTTCCCCCTTTTGCTCAAGTACAGCGGCTACAGCATGTGGTACATACACCACTATGTGTTGCCCAAGGGTGAATTTTCGGGCTTCTTGGATCAGGATAACCGTAGCTGCCACAGCCTTCAGGCACCCAGGCCAGCCTTGGGCTACATTGTCCAGCTGCTTAGAAAAATAAGCCACAGTCCTCCCCAAGCTGATCCCCAAGGCGCTGTGCTAGTACCCCCAGAGCCATATTCAGCCTCTCATGTGTGAACAGTTCAAAAGGTTTAGTTAAGTTTGGCAATCCCAATGCTGGAGCTGACATGAGAGAGTGCTTCAGCTGCTTAAAAGCTGCTCTGGACTTTTCAGTCCATACGATAATCACCCTCTCAGCTGCTTTTAAGGCTCCATATAGGGGTTTTACCAACAATCCATAACTGGCTATCCATAACTGACACCAGCCTACCATTCCCAGGAAGGCTTGCATTTCCCTTACAGTGTGGGGCTCAGAGAGTCGACAGATGGCCTCTTTCCATTCTTTGCTGAGCCGTCGATGTCCACGGAAGATCTCAAGTCCCAAGTAGGCTTCTTGCAACTTAGCAACCTGCATCTTGTCCTTTGAAACTTTATATCCACTAGATCCCAAAAAGTTTAATAAACTTACGGTAAATCGTATACAGTCCTTTCTGGTTTTAGCTGCGACCAAGATGTCATCAACATATTGAAGAATAACTGCTTCTGGCTCTTGTCTTTTCCAGTCCTCTAGTTCCTTTGCCAGCTGATTCCCAAATATAGTGGGGCTGTTCTTAAAACCTTGGGAGAGAACGGTCCATGTGAGCTGACTTTTCCTCCCTGTTGTAGGGTTTTTCCACTCAAAAGCAAAAAGCTCCTGGCTATTTTTCTGCATGGGAATGCAAAAAAAGGCATCCTTTAGATCCACTACAGTAAACCACCCTAATTCGTCTGTTAGTGTGGTCAGAAGAGTGTAAGGATTAGCTACCACTGGGTGTATATCCTCTGTAATTTTGTTAATGGCCCTTAGATCTTGCATTAACCGATAGTTCTTACCATCTGCTTTCTTAATAGCTAGAATGGGGGTGTTAAATTTGGACTCGCATGGCACTAGCAGACCATGTTGTAAGAATTTTTCAATTATAGGCACTAGTCCCATACGGCTTTCTAATTTTAAAGGATATTGTTTTTGTCTTACTGGCGTAGCTCCTGGTTTGAGAGTAACCCTCACCGGTTCTGCTCACTTGGATCTTCCCAGAATATCATTAGCCCACACTATTGGATTTACCACGTTTTCAACTTCAGCAGGGATTACATCACACCTCTCCTGTACAAAAAGTGCAGCGACTTGGACAAATTTAGATTCCGGAATTATAACTTGTACACCCTTCCCCCTTTTGAATCTAATTTCTGCTTCCAATCTTTCTAACAAGTCCCTCCCCAGCAATGGTTTGGGAGAGTTAGGCATATAAAGGAATTGGTGGGTTACCCAATGCTTTCCCAATTTAAAGTCTAAAGGTTGAAAGAAAGGCCGAGTTTCACTTACCCCGGTTGCTCCAATGACATGTGCAGTATCGTGACTCAGTTTCCCTTCTAAAGCATTTAACACAGAGTAGGCCGCTCCCATATCCACCAGAAATTCTATATCCTCTTTCCCCAGCTTAGCTATAACTGAGGGCTCTGCTGGGGGGGTAGCCCTCGATCCCCATCACTCAGATCCCGAGCTGCTTTAGGTTCCCACCACTGGGAGCTGGGATTTTTCTTTCAGCATTGGACAACTTTTCTTCCAGTGCCCTAAATTCTTACAATAATTACACAGCTCCTTCTCTGTAGGGGAAGTTTTCCTAGATAGCCCTTCCTGAGTTGCCTTCTTGGCAGGTTGGGATTTGATTCTTTCAGTCAGACCTCTATCTCGAAACACCTTCCAGGCCACTTCTAACAATTTATCTATATCTCGGACTCCCTCTATCTTTTGCAGCTTTCTTCTTATATCATTCGAAGCTTGACCCATAAACAGCAAAACCAAATGTGCTTTACCATCACCTGACTCAGGATCTAGATCAGTATATTTGATAGCGGTTTCTCTTAACCGATTTAAAAAATCAGTGGGTGATTCATCATAGTTTTGCCTCACTTCATAAAGTTTTGACCAATTTATAGCTTTAGGGACACCATGTTTCAATCCGTATACCACGAGGTTTTGGTATCGTTTTAATCTTGCCATTTGTTCAGGTAAATTTGGGTCCCACTCTGGGTTTTCAAGGGGGAAAATCTGGGTGACAGTGCCTTGAAGCAGCCCACTGGCTATGCCCCCTTCAACAAAAGTGGTAATGGCTTTATTGACCATTCGTTTCTCAGTAGGATCAAGCAATGTATCTAACACGGAATTCAAATCAGCCCAATCAGGATTTTGAGAATTGACAGCCCTTTCTACTAATTGTGCCACCTTATCTGGGTTCTCCTTATACTTCCCTACAGTGGTTTTCCACTGTTCTAACTCTATGAGACAGTATGGAACCTTCACATATACCGGCCCTTGGTTGCCGACTGCTTGTCTTAATGGAGCTTGCAGGACTGGCTCCCTTTCCTTTTTCCCTTTCCTAGCCCTACGGGTGATTGGACTACATTCCCTGATCGCCTTTCTTGCTATCTTTCCCCTCCTCCACCTATTTGTGATTGTGAAAAATGCATATTGGGTGTTTTGGCTCTACGCAGATATTTACTATATGTAATATGCTAGTTAGAAAAGTTATGCAATATTAACATTTAAAACAAATAGTAAATGTGGTTTTTAACATTAAGTTTTAGTAAAAATCTGTGTATAAGGTTTTTTCTTAGCTTAAGGGAGAGAGACTATTCCAGGTAAATGTTTTACAGGAGATAAAAAACCCCCCCTCTCCCTCTTCAGACAAAAGAATGCATCTCTCAGAACGCAGACGCTCCCAATCAACAAAAGCACGATCCTATGTCGCCAAAAGGCTTAAGCCAAAGACTCTTGAAAAACAAGTTTGTTGATAAAGCATGCATAATTATGAAGTTTCAGTACTCAAAAAGGACCAGTTTTCGAGTAAAGATTGCCTTTCTCTGTCCTGACATGGAGTCGGGAGGAGAAAGGACATTGCTTACCTATTTTCTTTGCCCCTTTTATTGTCTCCTTATTTGTCCTGTCTCTAAAACTTTTTAAACTTTTATTTGTATTAATTTTCTTTTTGTAACCAATTTTATTCTTTATTAAATTTTCATAAATTTCTAAAAATGAGTGATTGGCATTTATCACAATTGGTAGCAGAGGATGGTTACAAAAATACCTCACTGTCAGTGCTGTGTGAGGATTAGAAACTCGGGGAGACGCGTCCTGCCTACTTTTTAGGCAGCCCTGAGGCTCTTCCTAGCAGAGCACCCCAGACAGAGGTAAGATCCAAGGACAGAGGGAGACAATAGGGCAAAGAAAAAAAGAATTCCGCGGTGATTAGCTCTTAACATCAACGTGTACACGAAGAAAAGAAGAAGCAACGACAAAAGGAGTGGTAAGCAATTGGGGAAAATTGGAGGGGTTTCGCGGTGTGGAACGGGGGAGATTGTGTGTGTGTGTGTCTGAGAGGAAGGCTGGAGTAGACCCAGACCTTCCAAGCGAGTGCGGAGTTCTCGATGCTGCGTTTCCGTCATACCGCGAGGTTTGCGGCCAGTAAGAGGACGAAAGTGAATGGTGAAACGGAGTGAAAGAACCCCCCAGGGAAAAAGGTGAAGTGTGTAAGTGTGTAAAAAAGGGACCCTGAAAGCGTAAGCTAGGATTAAACCGCGTTTCCGGAATTGAGGGAGCTGGCGGAGGACTCTTGAGAAGGGTAATATATCGGCCAGGGTCCTTTTAAAGGACAAACTCCCGGATATTTAGGGTTAACCCACACTGTCAGATTAAGGGTTGGCTGAGGACTCTTGAAAAGAGTGATATATTGGCCAGGAGACATTTCTGAAATGTAATAAGCCCAAGAGGATCTGGAGTGGGATTCTGCAGAGTTTAGATACCCCAAAACCTAAAGGCTACCTGGTTGAGGGGGTGTCGGTGGAAAATTTTGGCCAAAGACAAGTGTGAGAGATAAAAGGTACCTTGTGGTTAGTATTGTTGTGTGTGAGATTGAATGAAAAGTAAAATACAGTAAATGTGGAATAAGTTGAGAGGTAAAAGGAGACCTATTTTTGTTTTGTGTGTTTTTAGTTTTTGTTGTGTGTTTTTTGTTCTGTTGTGCTGTCTTTTTGTGAGTAAGTGTGTAGGTGAAAAGTGTTTGTGTTGTGGAGTTTATTTGTGTTACTGTCTTTTTGTGAGAGAAATGTGTGTGAATAGAGAAGCATTTAGAGTGTTAAGTTAGATGGTTTAAAAGGGTAGAATTGCTGGGATAAGAAGTGTAGAGAGTTTGTGTAACAGAGTAAAAACCTATTGAAAGAAAGAGAAGGCATGTGTTGATGGCTTGTGGAAAAGTTTTGTAAAGAGAGTAGTGTTAAGTGGTTTGTAATTGAGAAGTGGTGTGAGAGAAAGGAAAGTAGCTTCTGTGAAGGTAAAGGGAAGCTGAACAAAGACCATGGGAGGTAGAGAAGAGAGAATATTAAAAATGAATTTGCTAGGCTTGAAATGAATTTATAGATTCAAAGGAACAGAGTAATTCAGAAAAACAAGCATATGCATTATGCTGGACTGGAGATTATCGGAAAATCAAAATTTTTAAAGTAACAAGCCCCTGTAACAAAACAGGAGAAAAAGAACAAAAAGAGTGAAGGAAGGGGAGCAGGAGAGGGAGAAAGAGAAGGGATGGGACCCGCTGGAAGTTCTACCTCCTCCCTTTCAAAGCACGTCGGCATTATCAGGACGGGCCGATAGGTCCCCCTCAGCTCCAGTATCAGAGCAAGTGCCTGCCCCAGCGTACACCGCGGGTCCCGACTTTTCGTGTAGTGTTGTCCCATTTCCCATCACCGGCGGCCACTCGCTGGCGGCGGCCCCAGCAGCGATCCCGGGTCCGGGCCCCCTTTCCCCCCATCTCCGGTGGTGGCTTCCTGTCCACCTGGGACGGCGGGCTCGCGTTCCCCGCCCCCTCCCTCCACGGCTGTGAGTTCGCGCGGTTTTTTTTTTCTTTCGCCCGCTTTGGCGGTGGCGGCAGGGGGGGGAGGGGTCCCTCCCGTTCCCTGCCGGCGGGTGCGGCGGGTTCACCGGCTTTTCCACCCCCTGCGGTGGCAGTACCTCCGGCGGTAGCTGTTCCCCGCTCGCCCTCCCCCACCCCTTTTCCATCCCGACAGAGGCAGTGAGCCCTTTCACCCTCCCCCGGCCCCGGCGGCGGGTCTCTCGCTGCCGGTGGGCGGTGCGGGGGTCCGTCGGTCCCATCTCCGGTAGTGTAAGCAGCAGTCTCAGCTCCGGCGATGTGGGGCGCGCCTACCGCGGCCCCCACCCCGGGTCGGCAGCTCCGGTTGCCATAAGTGCTGCTAGCACGACCACATGGCTAAGACAGGAAATAGCTACCCCCCGGAAGTTTCGGTAGCAGATTACCTGGGAGGACCAAGACTCTATGGTAAAAAAAAAAAAAACCTCCAAAAAAAAAACTCCCCTTAGGAAAAATACTATCTAACCAGAAATAAGGGAAAAGGGAGAGATTAAAACATCTATTTTTTTTCCTAAAAAGACAACCAACTTGGTATCATTAACGAAAAGCCCAAAAGCACCCCTTCCCGGGGAAGGCTTCTTTGTGTTTTTTTTTTAGCAACAAGAACTTCAGGAAGTGAAGAGAAGAAAACTCAAGAAATACGAGAAAAGAGAGTAAAAGCAGCTACCGACACCTAAGGACTGGAAAGAATACACAAGAACCAAGAGGAAAACCTGACATGATAAAAAGGATTGATAAATAAGTTGCATATGTAATCCCTATGTGCATTTTGAATATTTGTACTGTTGTAACATCTAAGTAATACATAGCAAAAAGGAGAAGGGAGTAAAGCCTGAGACCCTGTGTAATAAGTGCTTAAAAAAAAAAAAAAAAAAAAAAAAAAAAAAAAAAAAAAAGAGAGTGCAAGTTGACCATGGTAATCTTAGCCCTTGACACAAACCTGAGAATATTGAAACGAAGCTCCCAAATTTGGCATTTAATTTATAAAAAAGAGGATCAAAAGAAAATTAGAGAAAAAAGTTTACCCGAGTATCAAAAGACCAGTAAAAAGTTCCCTGTGGTCGCTCCAAGCAAAATACCTCTTAAGATACAATTCGCAGCTCGAGGGGGGAAGAGGGGAGCTCCTGAAAAGGGAAGCCCTCTGCTGCAGAGAAGATAACTTTCCCCAGCCGGTGGATGCAACCCACTAGGGCGTGGGCAGATGCAGAGAGGGTGCCTCCCAGGGGAGATCCTAATTCACCCCAAACCTAGCTGTGTACGGTGTTGCTGGAGCAGTGCCAAAAGAGAGAGAAAAGGCTCTGACCTGGCCCATACTTTCTGCATGGACCAAGAAAGCAGGGAAGCAAACAGAGAACTATCAGAACCCCAAATTGGAAACATTGTATGCTATTTGCAACATAAAAGGGAGATTACTTTCTTTATCCAAAGGACAAGGCTAAGATACAGTTAAATAAAATAGAGTTTGAAGCAATAAATAAGAGTATATATGTATATTGAACTAATATAAGAAATAGTTATAGGATTAAATTTGACAATTGTGGTGAGATCATAAGAAAGGGAACAATAAATATTGCTCGAGCCAAAAATATTATAAAAAGAGAAAAAGGAGGGATTGTGAAAAATGCATATTGGGTGTTTTGGCTCTACGCAGATATTTACTATATGTAATATGCTAGTTAGAAAAGTTATGCAATATTAACATTTAAAACAAATAGTAAATGTGGTTTTTAACATTAAGTTTTAGTAAAAATCTGTGTATAAGGTTTTTTCTTAGCTTAAGGGAGAGAGACTATTCCAGGTAAATGTTTTACAGGAGATAAAAAACCCCCCCTCTCCCTCTTCAGACAAAAGAATGCATCTCTCAGAACCCAGACGCTCCCAATCAACAAAAGCACGATCCTATGTCGCCAAAAGGCTTAAGCCAAAGACTCTTGAAAAACAAGTTTGTTGATAAAGCATGCATAATTATGAAGTTTCAGTACTCAAAAAGGACCAGTTTTCGAGTAAAGATTGCCTTTCTCTGTCCTGACATGGAGTCGGGAGGAGAAAGGACATTGCTTACCTATTTTCTTTGCCCCTTTTATTGTCTCCTTATTTGTCCTGTCTCTAAAACTTTTTAAACTTTTATTTGTATTAATTTTCTTTTTGTAACCAATTTTATTCTTTATTAAATTTTCATAAATTTCTAAAAATGAGTGATTGGCATTTATCACATGATCTCATCCATTTCTTCATCACTTTCTTCCTCCTCAGTGCTGTCTGAGCAAGAGCTGTCTGAATCTGTTGTAACTAGCAGTCTAACTCAGCTGCCGATCCGTGAGAGAGACTGAGATCTGCAGCCGGCTCTCGGTGCTGCACGCCTGCCTTTGATGACATCATCTCCTGAGACTGCTCCCTGGCCTTCGGGGTTGCTATGGTAACTAACAGGCCTGAGAGCGGGGGAGGTGTCACTCCCGCCGTGGGACGTTTTGTCCCCGCCCTCTCTGTGAGAGGCTCTGTCCCTCGGCCGCCCTTTTTGGAGTGGGGCCAGGGGCTGCTCATGTTGGCTGTCTCTTCACCCCCTCCCCGCCCCTCGGGGTGGTGAAGGGGGTGGGGATGGAGACGATGTCCATCGCTGCCGAAACCCCTCTTCCTCCTTTTTCACTGCCCGGGGCCTCGCCCCCCCCCGCCGCCCCCCTTCGCTGCGGTGACTGCGGTGGCGGCAGCGGAGGGGCCACACCCCGGCCCGAGCCCGTGCCTGCTGCGAGTGCAGCTGGAGTCCGGCCACCCCTCATGGCTGGAGCTATAAGATCTGAATCAGACTCGTTTCGTGTATTATATTCGCTGTGGGGGAGCAGCTTTTCCTTTTCACCCCGCAAGACCAATATATTCTCCTTCTTGTTACCCCGAGTTTGCTCACAGGCTAATACCATAAACAGCCTGGCATATTCGAGCTCCTCAAAACACCTATCCCCGCGTAGGCAAGACATTAAGCTTGATATCAATTCTCTGTCCAAACTCCCGAATTTAGGTCACACCTCTCTGTTATCTAATATATATGCTGACCACAGTCTCTCCGAGAGTCTAATAAGCTTAGGCTTGGAGAGCATAGACTCTTCCCCAACCAAATTTGCCCAGTTTCTCAATACTAGCCCCAGAGGGCTATTTCTCAGGATTACATTATCGTTATCACCTTCGCCAGAAAATACACAACCCATTCCGATATCCAAAAACAAGAGCAATCGACTCAGAATAGAAATCAGAACTCAAGACTTTCAGAACTACAACACAGACGATAATCACCTGAGCCACACCAGCTTCAGGTCACTTAGCACCCTTTTCCCCTGTTAGGTAGGCACCCCCTCCCCCACAGGCAGAAGAGCAAACGAAATAACGAGCTACAAAGATATTAGCACCGAACTCAGATGCTAAGCAGAGTGGCCCTGTACTCAATCACTCACGTGCCTCTGTCTCAAGGGTTCTTGGCGCTGATACTTCTGGACCTCTGCTGCTGAGATGTAAGGTGCTTTGGTCGAAAAGGATTTCCAGCTGCCTCAAGCCTCTGTCCCGGCGGAGTTGCCAGAAAAATATTGCCTTAAAGGCTAGGACAGAGGCCTGACAGAGCCATATAAAAACACAAAGTGCACCTTTATTAAGGCCTTCAAGGCCACACCCTGGCAGGGCCAGAGCCACAGCAATAGCTCTGCCTGGATGGCTCTGAGGTGGAAGCAAAAGAGGAAGTGTCACGAGATTCTCCGGCTTTTACAAGTTTCCATCCACCTGCATGCCCCGCCATTCACCGTCCAATCCACGATTCCAAATCTCGGTGTTCCATCCCCCCTGCTTGTCTTCTCCCTTCTATGTTGTTTATCTTCAGGGCCTTCGAGCACGGAGAGTGTCCTTGAAGGCGTGAGTTCCCTGCCAGAACCAGAGGTGCTCCGCCAAATCCCCGCACCACTTAACACAAAAGTGAAACCAGTACAAGACAGAAAAAAACCCCCGAAACCTAAGGCATCAACCAGGCTGGAACACTGAGGGGACACCTTGGGGACACCCGGGGAGGACTCCTGGGGGCTGGGGAGGCTCCACTTGTGTTGGGATTCAGGAGCAGCAGTTGCCCGTCCCAAACACTGTCACCCCAGGAGGACTTTGCCATGAGACAAGCGCAGAATGGAGCAACCTAAGATAAGATCAAGGTGGGACAATTGTCCAGGGGTTATCTTGGACCTTGGGGGAGGTAAACAAAGCTGGGGGAGCAGAAGAGATCCCTGGTGAGGGACAAGGAAATCCAACCCAGCACTTGTGCTGGAATCAGCCCCAGCTGGGTCAAAGGGAATTCCAGAGGGGCGGATGGTGACCACCAACTCATGGCCACTGACCTCAGAAACCTCTGGCTGAGGAGAAGAGACAGCCTGAGCTGGGACTCATTAGCACCCAAGGCCAGGGAATTGTTCAAGCAGTGGCAGTAGAGAAATGTGTAACCCATGAGCACTAATTCCTTCCTTTGCTAAAATGGATAAACAGGGAAAAGTTCAGAATGACCTCAGGACGGCCCAGCACCGAGAAGTTCCAGGGGAAGAAGGACCAACAGGACACAGCTGGATCCATGGGTGGTGCTGACCTTCTGATAGATCTCCCTCCCTTCTCCCTCTCTTCCTGCCCTTCCTCCTTTCCCTCCCTCACATTTTATTGTTCAGGGAGTCCTGTACTATTGACTTTGGCACGTGGTCCCATTTGCCCCTGAATTTGGGCAGAGGCACCTCAAGGATGGCATCTGAACAGCCGGGGATCCTTCAGGTGACCTTCAGCCCCTCATTCCTGACAGGCACGAGCCCAGGAGTGCTGATCCTCAGGCAGGGAAGCCCTGTGGCTCCCAGACGGAGCAGAGGAGCCCGGGCTCCAGGCTCCTGTCCATGCTCCACTCCTGCTGGGACCCCAACCTGTGGTCCCTGGGGATGGGGCTCCCAGAATCCTGGGCAGAACCTGCTTCCATCTGTGCCCCAAGCTCTGGGGGCTCCAGAGGCTGCTCTGGCTGCCCCTCGTCCCTCCCAGCTGTGCGGGGACATTCCAGGCTGTGCCAGCCTGCCCTGCCCAGGGCAGCAGGCGGGGGGAAGGGAGAGAGAGCCCTGGGAGCCCCCAGAGTGGCTCTGCTGATGGCGGGGGAGGAACCGGAGACTGCCAGGGCTGAGAGAGGGACAAGGGACACACAGGGACAAGGAAGGTGGGACACACACACGGAGATGAGAACAAGGCCACACGGACACTCAGAGCTGCTGTGCTGAAGGGGTTTATTGATTCTTGCAGGGAAATTCCCAGGGCTCCCAGGGGATCAGGGGGGTTCTCCAGGGATGATCATCTCCTCATGCCGCTGGAGGGGGGCAGGACACGAGTGTCATCACCAGTTCCAGGCCTGAAAGGAAGAGCCCAAATTGTGGCCCCGGTGTCCACTGGGACATGAGAGGGCCCTTGTCCCCTCCCCTCTCTCTGCAGGGACCTGTGGCAGGAGAAGGGATTTGGAGCCCCGGATACACCTGGGACTGGACTTGGCTCTGGAGATCCAGATGGCTCCCAGAGCCCCTCAGCCTGGAAAATCCCAAAACGTCCCAGAGCCCTCCCTGCTCCCACAGGGACACTGGGTGTCCCCACAGCCCCCCAGTGCAAGGCAAGCCTTGGGGACAGCTCTGTCCACCTAAGCCCAGGACATGGGTCAGGGACAGCCCCCTCCATGTCCCTCGGCCATCCCCAAGGTCTGCACACCCCAAGGGGTTCAGGGATCTGCCCTGGCTCCCGAGGATCTTTGGTGGGGCTGGAGAAGGCCCGAGGATTTCTCACCAGGGCATCCAGAGGGGCAGCCGGGCATCACTCCCGCAGAAGCTGCACCTGCTCAGCCACGGGGGGCTGGGGAGAAAGGTGGGGTTAGAGCCACACTGGAGGATACTGGGGCATGCTGGGCTGTACTGGGGCACACTGGGGTGTGCTGGGGTGCACTGGGATGCCCTGGAGGGTCATGAGCAGGACAGGGGAAGCTCTGGGCCCAGCATAACTCCAGGTACCCACCTCAGACCTCTTCACTCGTTGGACGCCGTTGGTCTGGAGAGAGATGGGGAGATGTCACTGGTCACTGGGGTGTCCCCGGGCTCAGCAAGGCATGGGGGGACCCAACTGGCCCCCAGTTCCCACACTGGTGCCCCAATTCCAGCACTTACCAGAATGCATCCACCTAGAGCTCCTCCTATGGCCGTCTGCAGATGGAGAGCAAAAGTTTAGTCTGGAACGGGCCTTGTGGGGCTCAGGGGAGCACAGGTGTCCTCAAGCCCCGTGGCTACCCCTGGTCTGAGGGGGAAAATCCCTTCTGCTCCCCCCAGCCCCACTCCAGCCAGTTTCACCTGATCCCTGTTCCTGCAGGGACCATGGTGGGGATGGAGAGAAGGAGAGCGAGGGGAATTTGGGGCCACCGAGGTGGAGGGGATGGAGTAGGAGGTGAGGGCCCCAAAGAGAGTGAAATGGGGGGAGCTGGGGGTGCCAAGGGATGGGGCTGGTGGTGTTGAAGGGATGGGAATTGGGGAATGAGGGTGAGGAGGCAGGAATTCCAGTAGGGGGGCCACAGGAGCTGAAGTGGGGGGTGGGTGGGGGCAGGAGCAAGCGTGGGTAGAGGAACAAAATTGATGGGTTTGGGAGGGGCTTTGGGAGGGGCAGCCAAGGAGGGGCAGCCAAGGAGGGGGATTTGGGGACACCTCTGTCATGGGCAATGAGAAAGGGAAAGGACTGGAGGGAAAGAGGAGAGGAAATGGATGGGGCATGATGCTCCTTGGGGCTGACTGGGCTGCACTGGGATGGGTGGGAATCCAGTGGGGATCCTGGGGAAGGTGCAGCCTTGGGAAGCTCTGGACTGTGCTGGCATGCACTGGGGGGCACTGGGGTGCCCTGGAGGGTGATGGCCATGAGAGGGGAGGGTCTGGGCTCAGCAGAGGAAGTGAGAGTACTCACGTCACCATCAACAATGCCACCACCTTCCTGTGGAGAGACCATGAGATGTCACCAATCACTGGGGTGTCCCCAGTGCTGGGAAAGGTTGGGGGTGACCAAAGTGGCCCCCAGTTCCCACACTGGTGCCCCAGCTGCAGGACTTACCCCAGCACATATAGCTTCACCACTGCCATCCTGGGCCTGGGGAAGGAGAGCAAAAGGTTGGTCAGGATTGGCCCTTGTGGGGCTGGGGGCCCAGCAGAACCCCGGGATTGGGAAGAGCCCCCAGCCCTGAGCCCAGCCCGTGGCCTTGGAGCCTCACCTTGCTCTGTGCTGGGAGGCACAGCAGGATGGAGAAGAGCAGGGCCACGCCGAGCACAGCCACCTTCATCTTCCTCTTGGAGCAGGGAGCGCTGCCTGAGGCTGCAGCAGGGCAGGAGAGCCTTTATCGCTGCCGGGACTTCTCCCTGCGCCCTCCCCGACAGCCCCCAGGCCAAAGCCCGGCTTGGCACAGCCCCCAGCCCTGGCCACCAGCCCAGCCCTGGCCCAGAGTCCATCCCACCTGCAGCACTGATCCAGCCCCCCTCCCTGGCATCCCTCCAGCTTCCTGCACGGGGCAGCTGCCCCTGGAAGGGCCCAGGCACCTGGGGGGCCCAGGGGGGCAGGCAGGGATCCAAAGGCAGCTGGGGACCCTGTGGGGACAAGCCCCACTCCAACACAATCCATCCCCCAACAGCCCCCAGTGCCACATCCCCCAGCTCCTGCTGTCCCTGCCCTCCCAGAGCTTTCCCTGTGGGACACCCCGGAGCTGGGCCCGGCCCCAAACCTGCTGTGTCCCAGCAGAATTGTCCCTGTGCCCACTCCAGCCTCTTGGCTGAACGGGGGCTGGGCTGACCCCTCTTCTCAGGGCACCAGGAGCCCGGGATCAGGGAGAACGGGGAGGTGGGAGCACAGCAGGGTCAGGGCCACGGGAACAGCTGGGTGACTGGCATCTCCAGTCTCTGCAGGCCCTGGGGAGCGCTGGGCAATGGTGGCACTGGGACACCAGGGCTGGGCTCGGGGCAGTGCTGGGGTGGCCGCAGTGTCCAGCTCCAGCCCATTCCTGGCACTGCAGCCCCAAACTGCTCCAGGTCCCCCGGGGAAGATCCCCTGACCGGCCCCACCATCCCAGCCAGGACCACCGTGTCCTGCTGGATGCCCCCAGTCCCGCTCTGCTGAGCTGTCCCAGCCATGGGGTGCCAGGGGCTCTGTGCCCAGCAGGGCTGTTGTTCCAGCCTGGGCTGGCACTGGGACACAGCTCCTGCAGCTGCCCTGGCCCCAGGGATGGCCCTGCCCTGCCCTGGTGCCAGCGCTGTCCCTGAGCAGGGGTCACCTTCCCACCCGAGGGTCTCGTCCTGCTGTCCTGGCTCAGATGGTCTGTCAGGGTGACCCCCGAGGGCACAGAGCAGGCACAGTCCCTGGCCAGGGCTCCCAGGAACTGCCAGTGCCTCCATTCTCCACTGACATTCCGGGACATTGCCAGGAGATGTTCCCTCCTCACGGGACACTGACCACACAGAAGGGACCTGTTGTGGGACAGGTGGCAAAACCCTTCAGGCTCCTGACTTGACTGTTTGTGTTGGATTTTCCCGAGCAGTGACCTGGAAGATTTTCCTTTTGCCTGTTGGTGCTCTGTGCCTCCTTTGTTGGGGAATTGAGGAGTGTTGATCCTGGAGGGGCCCAGGGACATTTCCAGCCCCTGGACACCTGAGGGGCCATTCTGGATGACCCCAGCTGTGGGTTCATGGACTCTGCACAGACGTGCTCCTGTTTGCGGATCAGCAGCTCCTTGGAACATGGAAATGTTCCCTGTTTGGTGTCTGATGGAGAGATGGGTTAGAGAATTGACATGGGGGGTCTGAGGTGCAGCTGATCTGTCCTGGACTGTGTCCCTTCCTCTCCCTGAGCAGGACTGTCAGCAACTTGGGAGACTTCTGAGTTTCCTGTCCTCCTTCCTGTGGGATTTTTTCCACACTTGGGTTCCAAATCAATTCCTGGCCTGGCCATTCTCCCAGGCTGTGACCACAGGGAGGTGTTGCTGTGGGCCACAGGGGGGAAAAGAGGAGCCTGTTCTCCCCACATGGACATCTCCCTCCCAGATTCCCCAGAGCCCTCCAGTTTCCAGACTCCCTCAGCAGCTGTGGGGTGGGGAAGAGTGGGGGAGGCAGGACAAGAGCAGGGGGTCTCAGTGCTGTTGTGGTGCTTTGGCTGGGAGAACTGGCTGGTGAACAGTTGCTAGCCATAGCAATGCCTTGCCAGGTCTCCCCATCAGTTTCTCTGCCTGTGCCATGCTCCTGCTCCTGCTGCAGTTGGGACAGGTGGGTTTGGGCTGCCAAACCTCTCTGCTCTGTGGGGGCTTTCTTGGAAGTGCTGAAAAATCCTGGCCTTGATCTTGGCCAGGCCTTGGAGCTCTGTGCTGGGCCATCCCTCTGCTTTGGGCACGGAGACAATTCCCAATTTCACTTCTTGCCTTTTGTCCTCCAAGGTGTTTTCAGCAGAGGACACAGAGAGTGGCACCTGCCCTACCCGTGCCTCCCTCGTAGCTGTGCTGCCCCTGATTCCAACAATTCTTCAGTGTCTTGAACATCCTTGTGAAACTACAATCCTCCCGGTGGTTCTTCTCAAGAAGAGTTTCCCAGCTTTTCCTGGGGTTCACCACCTCTCCCGGAAGGTTCCCTAGGGATTTGCCCCAGCCCAAGGCAGTGCAGGCGTGGCCGACACTGTGGGGAAACACAGGCAGGTCCCTCTGAAGGTTGTCACCTCCAACAGGCTGGGGCTTCCAGCCCAGCAAGTTCAGGAGGGAGGGAGTGTCGTGAGGTTGGAACCAAGGCAGCCCCAGCACCAAGTCTGTCTGACACAGCTGGGCCCATCCAGCCCCTGCTCTGCATCCAGGGAGGGGAACAGGGCAGGATTGCATCTCCAGACACACCAACACCAGACCATGGGCCTTGGCTGCACTGGCTGCCCCGGAGCCAGGAAGGATCGTGGAAACAGGGGCTGACCTGGGAGAGATGCAAAAAGATTTCAGCCGCTCTCTGGGAGAGCAAACCATCAGCTGGTGAGTGCAGTGCCAGATCCCGGGGCCAAGAGTCAGGAATGAGATGGTTCGGAGCCCAGCTGGGGATTCCTTGCTGGAGATCTGGGCAGTGATGGTGGGATTAGGAATGGGGCAGCAGTCCCTCTGCAGTCCTTCCTCCCAATGGCCATCCACTTCCAAACCCCTCCAGCAGCCCATGGGACAGGAGAAGAGTGCTCTGGTTTCGTGTTCTGCCTACGATGGTGTGTGGAGATGTTTTTTCATGAGACCCAAGCTGGGGATCACAGGCTGGTGGTGAAACCTTGATTTGGGTTCTGAAGCCAGGGGGAGGTTTGCCTGAGGCACAGGGAATGCCAGGGGGCCCTGGTTTTGTTTCCAGGATGATCCTGTCCTGGCTCAGAGGCCCTGTCAGGGTGACCCCCGAGGGCACAGAGCAGGGACAGTCCCTGGCCAGGGCTCCCAGGAGCTGCCAGTGCCTCCGTTCTCCACTGACATTCCGGGACATTGCCAGGAGATGTTCCCTGCTCACAGGGCACCCACCACACAGAAGGGACCTGTCGTGGGACAGGTGGCAAAACCCTTCAGGCTCCTGAATTGACTGTTCGTGTTGGATTTTCCCGAGCAGTGATCTGGAAGATTTTCCTTTTGCCTGTTGGTGCTCTGTGCCTCCTTTGTTGGGGAATTGAGGAGTGTTGATCCTGGAGGGGCCCAGGGACATTTCCAGCCCCTGGACACCTGAGGGGCCATTCTGGACGACCCCAGCTGTGGGTTCATGGACTCTGCACAGACGTGCTCCTGTTGGCAGATCAGCAGCTCCCTGGAACATGGAAATGTTCCCTGTTTGGTGTCTGATGTTAGAGAATTGACCAGGGGGGTCTGAGGTGCAGCTGATCTGTCCTGGACTGTGTCCCTTCCTCTCCCTGAGCAGGACTGTCAGCAACCTGGGAGACTTCTGATTTTCCTGTCCTCCTTCCTGTGGGATTTTTTCCACACTTGGGTTCCAAATCAATTCCTGGCCTGGCCATTCTCCCCAGGCTGTGACCACAGGGAGGTGTTGCTGTGGGCCACAGGGGGGAAAAGAGGAGCTTGTTCTCCCCACATTGACATCTCCCTGCCAAATTCCCCAGAGCCCTCCAGTTTCCAGACTCCCTCAGCAGCTGCGGTGTGGGGGAGAGTGGGAGAGGCAGGACAGGAGCAGGGGGTCTCAGTGCTGTTGTGGTGCTTTGGCTGGGAGAACTGGCTGGTGAACAGTTGCTGGCCATAGCAATGCCTTGCCAGGTCTCCCCATCAGTTTCTCTGCCTGTGCCATGCTCCTGCTCCTGCTGCAGTTGGGACAGGTGGGTTTGGGCTGCCAAACCTCTCTGCTCTGTGGGGGCTTTCTGGGAAGTGCTGTAAAATCCTGGCCTTGATCTTGGCCAGGCCTTGGAGCTCTGTGCTGGGCCATCCCTCTGCTTTGGGCACGGAGACAATTCCCAATTTCACTTCTTGCCTTTTGTCCTCCAAGGTGTTTTCAGCAGAGGACACAGAGAGTGGCACCTGCCCTACCCGTGCCTCCCTCGTAGCTGTGCTGCCCCTGATTCCAGCAATTCTTCAGTGTCTTGAACATCCTTGTGAAACTACAATCCTCCCGGTGGTTCTTCTCAAGAAGAGTTTCCCAGCTTTTCCTGGGGTTCACCACCTCTCCCAGAAGGTTCCCTAGGGATTTGCCCCAGCCAAAGGCAGTGCAGGCGTGGCCGACACTGTGGGGAAACACAGGCAGGTCCCTCTGAAGGTTGTCACCTCTAACAGGCTGGGGCTTCCAGCCCAGCAAGTTCAGGAGGAGGGGGTGTCGTGAGGTTGGAACCAAGGCAGCCCCAGCACCAAGTCTGTCTGACACAGCTGGGCCCATCCAGCCCCTGCTCTGCATCCAGGGAGGGGAACAGGGCAGGATTGCATCTCCAGACACACCAACACCAGACCATGGGCCTTGGCTGCACTGGCTGCCCCGGAGCCAGGAAGGATCGTGGAAACAGGGGCTGACCTGGGAGAGATGCAAAAAGATTTCAGCCGCTCTCTGGGAGAGCAAACCATCAGCTGGTGAGTGCAGTGCCAGATCCCGGGGCCAAGAGTCAGGAATGAGATGGTTCGGAGCCCAGCTGGGGATTCCTTGCTGGAGATCTGGGCAGTGAAGGTGGGATTAGGAATGGGGCAGCAGTCCCTCTGCAGTCCTTCCTCCCAATGGCCATCCACTTCTAAACCCCTCCAGCAGCCCATGGGACAGGAGAGGAGTGCTCTGGTTTTGTGTTCTGCCTACGATGGTGTGTGGAGAAGTTTTTTCATGAGACCCAAGCTGGGGATCACAGGCTGGTGGTGAAACCTTGATTTGGGTTCTGAAGCCAGTGGGAGGTTTGCCTGAGGCACAGGGAATGCTAGGGGTCCCTGGTTTTGTTTCCAGGATGATCCTGTCCCGGCTCAGAGGCCCTGTCAGGGTGACCCCCAAGGGCACAGAGCAGGGACAGACCCTGGCCAGGGCTCCCAGGAGCTGCCAGTGCCTCCATTCTCCACTGACATTCCGGGACATTGCCAGGAGTTGTTCCCTGCTCACGGAACACTGACCACAGAGAAGGGACCTGTTGTGGACAGGTGGCAAAACCCTTCAGGCTCCTGACTTGACTGTTTGTGTTGGATTTTCCCAAGCAGTGACCTGGAAGATTTTCCTTTTGCCTGTTGGTGCTTGTGCCTCCTTTGTTGGGGAATTGAGGAGTGTTGACCCAGGAGAGGCCCAGCGGAGGTGAAGCTGCTCAGCAGAGGAATTTCCAGCCCATGGACACTGAAGGGACCGTTCCAGATGCCCCCAGCTGGGGGTTCCTGGGCTCCTGTTTCCAGATCAGCGCTTCCCTGGAACAGGGCTCAGGGCTGATTGAGTCTACCAGCACCAAATTCATGGAAAACACCAAGCTGGGTGTGCCTATGGATCTGGTGCTGGGCACGAAGGCTGTGCAGAAGGATCTGGGCAGGCTGGATGGATGGGCTGGGGCCAAAGGTGTGAGGGTCAATAAGGCCAAGTGCTGGGTTCCATACCGGGGTCACAACAACCCCATGGAATGCTCCAGGCTGGGGCAGACTGGCTGAAAACTGGAAAAGGTCCTGGGGGTGCTGGTGACAGTGTCTGAACATGAGCACAGGTGTGCCCAGGTGGGCCAGACGCCAAGGGCACCCACGCTGTCCCAGCCGTGGGGTGGCAGCAGGAGCAGGGCAGTGACGGTCCCTGTGCTAGGACTGCTGAGGCCCCTTGAGGGCTGTGTCCAGTTCTGGGTCCTCATGGCCAGAGAGGCCACACTGAGGGGCTGGAGCATGTCCAGGGAAGGGAACAGAGCTGTGGAAGGTTCTGGAGCAACAGGTGTGTCCAGGGGGGCTCAGGCTGGAGAAAAGGAGGCTCAGGGGTGAACCTTCTCATTCTCCCACAACTCCCTGACAGGAGGGAGCAGCCAGGTGGGGTTGGGCTCTGCTGCCAGGGAACAGGGACAGCATGAGAGGGAACAGCCTCAAGCTGTGCCAGGGGAGTTCTAGGTTGGCCATCTGGATGAATTCCTTCATGGAAAGAGTTGTCAGGCCTTGGAAGGGGCTGCTTGGTGAGATGATGGAGTCCTCATCCCGGAGGTGTCCAAGGAAGGCCTGGACGTGGCACTCAGGGCTCTGGTCTGGTGACAAGGTGGGGATCGGTCCCAGGGTGGCCTTGATGGTCTTGGAGGCCTTTTCCAACCACAGTGATCCTAGGAATCTGGGATTGCCCTGCAGAAATGCTTTTTGTCTTTTTTTTCCCCCTGCCAAGTCCTGTACTTGAGCTTCCTGTCTCCAGGGAGGTTCCCCACCCCACTTCCTCCTGTCCAAGCCCTGTCCCACAGACAGAACCACGGGGTGACACATGGGCTGTGGCACCAGTGCTGCTCCCTTGAGCAGAAACTTTTGGTAGCTGAGACAGTGTCAATAGGAGCAGGAAAAACATCCTTCCCTAAAAGCTGGGATCACTGTAGGGACAGTTTCTCCAGAGCTGAGACACATTCCTGAGGGAGGCAGGGACATTGCCAGTTCCTGGGGCTGGGTGGCCTGTCCAGCTCATTATCCCTGTCCCGCTCCTGGTGAACAACATCAGCGCACTTTGCACAAACTCTCTCGGCATGGACAGCGTGTCCTGGATTCCATCCAGGTGTTGGGATGGCTGCTTGTTCTCCAGGTTGCTGTAAATTCCCTCCTCCACAGGTGTTTATCGCTTCGGAAGGAATCTCCGTGCCAGCTCTGGTTTTCCACCCAAGCGATAAAGAGTGGGACACCTACTCCGGACAAAACGGCGGCACGGGTGTCTCTGAACTCTTGGGTTCAGTGACTTAGAGACCTTTCTTCAGCGCAGGCAGAGAACAGGGAATAAGGAAGGGAAATCTGCTGTCTCAGATCCAAGGATTTTTATTATCTGAATCGCCGCAACAAACAGACAATGAACCGCCCATGTAGGAGGTGTAAGGGTGATTTTAGGGCATTTTCTGTGGGTTTTCAACCAGTTTGGGCAATTTTCAGCCCCTTTGGTTGCATTTTGGATCTCTTTGGATGATTTTATCTCCATTTGGCTAATTTTCGGCCAAATCAGATGGATATAGGGAGGATTTCAGTGCCCTTTTGGGTGATTTTAGGTGACTTTGTGGGGATTGTAGGTGTCCTTGGTTGATTTGAGGCTACATTGGAAGTGATTTAGGTTGGATTTTAGGCCTCTTTTGACAATTTTAGGCTCTTTGGGGTGATTTTAGGCCAAACCGGGATCTTTTAGAATCGCGCGTCCCCTGGACCCCGCCCCTTTCCCCTCACTGTTCCCGCCCTTTCCTTGGCCCCGCCCCTTTCCCCTCACAGTTCCCGCCCTTTCCTTGGCCCCGCCCCCGCAGTTCGGGGTTGGGAACGGGGGAGGAGGAGGAGGGAGGGAGGAAGAGGCAGAGCGAAGGGTGGGAGCAGGAGGAGAAGAGGAGAGGATAGGAGGAATCGGGCGGCTCCAGCGCTCCCTGAACTGGCAGCACCTCCGGGAGAATCCCCCCCGCCATCCCGCAGGTGCCCGCGGACCCCCGGCTTTGGGGTTTTTTGGGGGGGATGATTGGAGCTTGCAGGGCTCCAAAGCCGAGCCGCAGATGCCCCTCGGGGGGACATCGGGGCTCCCCGGGCGGTGTTTTTGGGGATTCCCGGTGGCGGCAGAGCCCCGGCTGGGGCTGCAGGAGCGGGATGGCCGGGAAAGGGGTTTGGGGGTGCCGGTGCCGGCAGTGGCTGCTCCCAGTATGAGCCCAGTTGCCCTCCCCACGTGGTTCCAGTTTGCCTCGGCACTCCCAGTGTGAGCCCAGTCACTCCCAGTATCGGTAAGTGGGGAGAGAGAGGAGGGGGGAGCTTTTCGGGTTCCTGGGACTCCCAGCAGCCTGGGGAGGGCAGGGACCGAGCAGACGGGGGATCTCCTTCCCCTCCCCTCTGGCACGGGGGCAAATCCCATCCTCTCCTTGTCCTTCCTCCCCCAGACAAGGAGCTGAGCATGGAGGCCAGGGAGGACAAATCCCCACAGCAGAGCCTCGTGGGAGAGGACGTTTTGAGCAACTCCAGGGCACAGGAATCCAAGGGGGAGGACAAGCCCCGGAGATCCCTCAGGAGAAGGGGCTGGAAAGGCAGATTGTGAGGATGTGAGGAGGAAAGACCCACCCTGTGCCAGGAAGCGGCCGGAGATCAAGCCAGAGCTCAGAGCTGGTGGTCCATGAGCAGCCTCATGATGGGGAGAAGCCCCACAAGTGCTTGGAGTGTGGGAAGAGCTTCAGCTGGAGATCCTGCCTGATCCAGCACCAGCTGATCCACACTGAGGAGAGGCCCTACAAGTGTGGGGAATGTGGGAAGAGCTTCAGAACGAACTCTGACCTGACTGTCCACCAGAGGGTCCACACCGGGGAGAGGCCCTACAAGTGTGGGAAATGTGGGAAGAGCTTCCAGACGAGCTCTAACCTGAAAAACCACCAGCTGATCCACAGCGGTGAGAGACCCTTTGAGTGTGGGGAATGTGGGAAGAGTTTCAGGAAGAACTCTGCCCTGACTGTCCACCAGAGGATCCATACGGCGGAGAGGCCCTACGAGTGTGATAAATGCAGGAAGAGGTTTCCCACCAGCTCCAGTCTCCTCCTGCACCAGCGGATTCACACAGAGGAGAGGCCCTTTTGCTGCCCCGACTGCGGGATGGGCTTCAGGTGGAATGGAAACCTTGACAAGCACCGGCGCATCCACACCGGGGAGAGGCCCCACGAGTGTCCCCAGTGTGGGGAGAGATTCTCACACCCTGACCCAACACCAACGGAGCTGCAGTAAGAGAAGCCCTGCCAGTGCCCCCAGTGCAGGAAGAGCTTTGTGCACTGCTCCAGCTCCATCCCCCACTGCAGGAACCACGTTGACAGAATGGATGGACTGTTGATTTGACCAGTGTGGTTGGAGAGGACAATTTTCTTCCTCCATTCCATGGTCGCCCTTGGAATTCTATAAATGTCAGGTCTGTAAAGAAACTGTTCCTTTTTTTGCAGTGGACATCTCAGTGCGTGAGTGTCCTTTGGTGTCATATTGCAACAACATATCCCTGGTGTCCTGGTTTGGAGAGACAGGTGTCTGCCAGGGAAAGCTGGAGTTTCCTTTGGAATGGAGAATGTAAACCCCCTCCCTCCAAATTATTATGATTTTGCAATTAAGGCATTTCAGGCAAAGGTATGGGGATAGGAATAATAGTTCTTTACTAGTATGTATAACAAGACAAAGAAACAATGACTACAGCATTAGCAATAAACAGAACCAGGAAAAAAACCTCGAAGGGGCTTTGTTTGACAAAGCCCTGGGCAGTCTGATCTCTCGAGAGCACCAGGCTCGAACGGTGGAGATGTCCTGGTGGGACATTAATTTTGAAGAACTAAGGATTTTAAGAAAGTGAGTAGATAAGCTTTGTTTGCAGTTACCAGAAGCCCTATCTTAGACAAGGTAGCCTGGATCTAATAACTCATTGCTTGTCAACTATGTTGATGTAGCTGTGCTTGTAATGAAAAACAAAATGTGGTAAATAGATCTCAAGGACACAAGAGAGTTGCAGACTTCCCATGCTTGAAGGACCCATTGAACACAGGAAACTCTTAAGTTCTACCAAGGATTCATCTGTCAAGTATGCGTTGAAAAGGTAGAAAGGTCAGAACGAGGAAGACTCATTTTCCTTCCTCATTGCTAGTGACCCCTCTCCAGAATGGACCCCCGACTCATTTCAGGGAACAAACTACGCATGCTTAATAGCCTTTGTTCCAATTAGGAAAAGAGGAAGTGACAGGGGTATGAGTATGCATTTGTATTTTGGGTATTCAACACTTTTGTAAATAAAAGCTCTGTAATTATCCCCAGCCGTCGCAATAAACATGCACTTTCTAACTTTAAACTGTTAGAGAGTTTTTGTCCGTCATGATTGGATACTGATATCAGATCAATATTTGTATTTTAATAACTCACTGGCAGGGCAGTGCGGGGCTACAGCGCAGCAAAAGCCTCCAAGCAGCGCCGGAGAAAACGGCGGCAGCAGGACAGGGCCGGCCCAGCAGGGCAGGAGGAGGTGAGCTCAGAGTTTGGGGCACACGAGCAGATGGTGGCAGACTCCTCAGGGCCGAACCCGGTGGGACAATGAACTCCTCCCACAGTGAGCAGCAGCCTCCCATCCTCTCTGCGGTGCTGAGAGCAAGAGAGGAGAAGCTGCCCCCACCCCCGTCCTTTACCTGCCCCAAAACCTCTCCTCATCTCCCCCTCCCGACTTTTGGCCACCTCTTTGTTTGGGTCAAGCACCCATAAGCGCCCAGCGGTTAGTCTGCTAGCAACTTGATGGGGAAAAATTCTCTGAGTAAAAAGGAACAAACCTAACCCCAACAACTGGTCAAGGAGCTGGGCAGGGCTAAGATGCAGCGTCTAGAACCGGGAGTT
Source organism: Phylloscopus whistleri (assembly GCA_017589585.1). Lineage (NCBI taxonomy): Eukaryota > Metazoa > Chordata > Aves > Passeriformes > Phylloscopidae > Phylloscopus > Phylloscopus whistleri. The sequence goes on from JADMLD010000889.1 coordinate 58,897, forward strand.
TGGAACTTGCTGTGTAAGGGAGTTCTGAACAATAAAATGTGCTGTTTGTCTCATGATTTCTGTCTCCCTACCCATGACCCCCTCAGGTTACAGTGGGATTCAGCCCCTTTGGGTTAAAATTGAGTTCTTCTCACATGGATTGGAGTGGTTTTGAGCTGACAGACAGATCACTCTTGGCTCTTGGACTGCACAGAGATGGAGAACACTGCCCAATACGCCCCAAGAACACACAAACTCTCCAGAATATCTCCCCAAATCATAAATTCCCCCTCAAATACCTGCAAAACGGAGGCACTTTAGACATCTTTGAACAATTTATTTCTTTTCTACCCTGTTTTGGCTGTTTTTAATGAAGATGAAAGAGAAGAAAATTAAGGCCAAAGCAAAAGGATAAGCAGCCAGATGTCTTCCCAACATGGATCACAGGGAATGTGGGTCACCAGGGCTCTGCCCAGCGTGGCTCCTGCAGTGGGGGATGGAGCTGGAGCAGCGCACGAAGCTCTTCCCGCACTGGGGGCACTGGCAGGGCTTCCCTTAGTGGTGCCTCCGTTGGTGTCGGGTCAAGTGAATCCTCTGTGAAAATCTCTTCCCACACTGGGGACACTTGTGGGGCCTCTCCCCGGTGTGGATGCACCGGTGCCTGACGAGGGTGGATTTGCGCTTGAAGCCGTTCCCGCAGTCACAGCAGCGGGAGGGCCTCTCCTCTGTGTGTGTCTGCTGATGTGCAAGGAGGTGGGGGCTGCTCTTAAATCCCTTCCCACACTCAGAACATTTGTACGGCCTCTCTCCAGTGTGGATCACCTGGTGCTTTTTCAGACTGGAACTTGTCTGGAAGCTCTTCCCACACTCTCCACACTTGTGGGGCCATTCCCCGGTATGGATCCTCTGGTGCCAGATCAGGTTGGAGCTACATCTGAAGCTCTTCCCACATTCCCCACACTTGCAGGGCTTCTCCCCGGTGTGGATCCTCTGGTGCTGGATCAGGTAGGAGCAGCACCTGAAACTCACCCCACATTCCCCACACTCGTGGGGCCTCTCCCCGGTGTGGATGCGCCGGTGCTTGTCAAGGTTTCCATTCCACCTGAAGCCCATCCCGCAGTCAGGGCAGCGGAAGGGCCTCTCCTCTGTGTGAATCCGCTGGTGCAGGAGGAGACTGGAGCTGGTGGGAAACCTCTTCCTGCATTTATCACACTCGTAGGGCCTCTCCCCCGTATGGATCCTCTGGTGGACAGTCAGGGCAGAGTTCTTCCTGAAACTCTTCCCACATTCCCCACACTCAAAGGGTCTCTCACCGCTGTGGATCAGCTGGTGGTTTTTCAGGTTAGAGCTCGTCTGGAAGCTCTTCCCACATTTCCCACACTTGTAGGGCCTCTCCCCGGTGTGGACCCTCTGGTGGACAGTCAGGTCAGAGTTCGTTCTGAAGCTCTTCCCACATTCCCCACACTTGTAGGGCCTCTCCTCAGTGTGGATCAGCTGGTGCTGGATCAGGCAGGATCTCCAGCTGAAGCTCTTCCCACACTCCAAGCACTTGTGGGGCTTCTCCCCATTATGAGGCTGCTCATGGACCACCAGCTCTGAACTCTGGCTTGATCTCCGGCCGCTTCCTGGCACAGGGTGGGTCTTTCCTCCTCACATCCTCACAATCTGCCTTTCCAGCCCCTTCTCCTGAGGGATCTCCGGGGCTTGTCCTCCCCCTTGGATTCCTGTCCCCTGGAGTTGCTCAAAACGTCCTCTCCCACGAGGCTCTGCTGTGGGGATTTGTCCTCCCTGGCCTCCATGCTCAGCTCCTTGTCTGGGGGAGGAAGGACAAGGAGAGGATGGGATTTGCCCCCGTGCCAGAGGGGAGGGGAAGGAGATCCCCCGTCTGCTCGGTCCCTGCCCTCCCCAGGCTGCTGGGAGTACCAGGAACCCGAAAAGCTCCCCCCTCCTCTCTCTCCTCACTTACCGATACTGGGAGTGACTGGGCTCACACTGGGAGTGCCGAGCAAACTGGAACCACACGGGGAGGGCAACTGGGCTCATACTGGGAGCAGCCACTGCCGGCACCGGCACCCCCAAACCCCTTTCCCGGCCATCCCGCCCCTCCAGCCCCAGCCGGGGCTCTGCCGCCACCGGGAATCCCCAAAAACACCGCCCGGGGAGCCCCGATGACCCCCGAGGGGCATCTGCGGCTCGGCTTTGGAGCCCTGCAAGCTCCAATCATCCCCCCCAAAAAACCCCAAATCCGGGGGTCCGCGGGCACCTGCGGGATGGCGGGGGGGATTCTCCCGGAGGTGCTGCCAGTTCAGGGAGCGCTGGAGCCGCCCGATTCCTCCTATCCTCTCCTCTTCTCCTCCTGCTCCCAGCCGCCGCTCTGCCTCTTCCTCCCTCCCTCCTCCTCCTCCCCCGTTCCCAACCCCGAGCGGCGAGGGCGGGGCCAAGGAAAGGGCGGAAACTGTGAGGGGAAAGGGGCGGGGCCAAGGAAAGGGCGGGAACTGTGAGGGGAAAGGGGCGGGGCCAAGGAAAGGGCGGGAACTGTGAGGGGAAAGGGGCGGGGTCAAGGGAAGGGCGGGAACTGTGAGGGGAAAGGGGCGGGGCCAAGGAAAGGGCGGGAACTGTGAGGGGAGAGGGGCGGGGCCAAGGGGAAGCGCGGTCCTAAAAGGGCCCGGTTTGGACTAAAATCACCCCAAAGAGCCTAAAATTGTCAAAAGAGGCCTAAAATCCAACCTAAATCACTTCCGATTTAGCCTCAAATCACCCAATGATGCCTACAATCCCCACAAAATAACCTAAAATCACCCAAAAGGGCACTGCAATCCTCCCTATATCCATCTGATTTGGCCGAAAATTAGCCAAACGGAGATAAAATCATCCAAAGAGATCCAAAATGCAACCAAAGGGGCTGAAAATTGCCCAAACTGGTTGAAAACCCACAGAAAATGCCCTAAAATCACCCTTACACCTCCTACATGGGCGGTTCATTGTCTGTTTGTTGCGGCGATTCAGATAATAAAAATCCTTGGATCTGAGACAGCAAATTTCCCTTCCTTATTCCCTGTTCTCTGCCTGCGCTGAAGAAAGGTCTCTAAGTCACTGAACCCAAGAGTTCAGAGACGCCCGTGCCGCCGTTTTGCCCGGAGTAGGTGTCCCACTCTTTATCGCTTGGGTGGAAAACCAGAGCTGGCACGGAGATTCCTTCCGAAGCGATAAACACCTGTGGAGGAGGGAATTTACAGCAACCTGGAGAACAAGCAGCCATCCCAACACCTGGACGGAATCCAGGACACGCTGTCCATGCCGAGAGAGTTTGTGCAAAGTGCGCTGATGTTGTTCACCAGGAGCGGGACAGGGATAATGAGCTGGACAGGCCACCCAGCCCCAGGAACTGGCAATGTCCCTGCCTCCCTCAGGAATGTGTCTCAGCTCTGGAGAAACTGTCCCTACAGTGATCCCAGCTTTTAGGGAAGGATGTTTTTCCTGCTCCTATTGACACTGTCTCAGGTACCAAGAGTTTCTGCTCAAGGGAGCAGCACTGGTGCCACAGCCCATGTGTCACCCCGTGGTTCTGTCTGTGGGACAGGGCTTGGACAGGAGGAAGTGGGGTGGGGAACCTCCCTGGAGACAGGAAGCTCAAGTACAGGACTTGGCAGGGGGAAAAAAAAAGACAAAAAGCATTTCTGCAGGGCAATCCCAGACTCCTAGGATCACTGTGGTTGGAAAAGGCCTCCAAGACCATCAAGGCCACCCTGGGACCGATCCCCACCTTGTTACCAGACCAGAGCCCTGAGTGCCACGTCCAGGCCTTCCTTGGACACCTCCAGGATGGGGACTCCATCATCTAACTGAGCAGCCCCTTCCAAGGCCTGACAACTCTTTCCATTAAGGAATTCATCCAGATGGCCAACCTAAAACTCCCCTGGCACAGCTTGAGGCTGTTCCCTCTCATCCTGTCCCTGTTCCCTGGCAGCAGAGCCCAACCCCACCTGGCTGCTCCCTCCTGTCAGGGAGTTGTGGAGAGTGAGAAGGTTCACCCCTGAGCCTCCTTTTCTCCAGCCTGAGCCCGCCCTGGACACACCTGGTGCTGCAGCACCTTCCACAGCTCTGTTCCCTTCTCTGGACATGCTCCAGCCCCTCAGTGTGGCCTCTCTGGCCATGAGGACCCAGAACTGGACACAGCCCTCAAGGGGCCTCAGCAGTCCCAGCACAGGGACTGTCACTGCCCTGCTCCTGCTGCCACCCCACAGCTGGGACAGCGTGGGTGCCCTTGGCCTCTGGCCCACCTGGGCACACCTGTGCTCATGTTCAGACACTGTCACCAGCACCCCTAGGACCTTTTCCAGTTTTCCAGCCAGTCTGCCCCAGCCTGGAGCATTCCATGGGGTTGTTGTGACCCCAGTGTGGGACCCAGCACTTGGCCTTCTTGACCCTCACACCTTTGGCCCCAGCCCATCCATCAAGCCTGCCCAGATCCTTCTGCACAGCCTTCGTGCCCAGCACCAGATCCACAGGCCCACCCAGCTTGGTGTTTTCCACGAATTTGGTGCTGGTAGACTCAATCAGCCCTGAGCCGTGTTCCAGGGAAGCGCTGATCTGGAAACAGGAGCCCAGGAACCCCCAGCTGGGGGCATCTGGAATGGCCCCTTCAGTGTCCAGGGGCTGGAAATTCCTCTGTTGAGCAGCTTCACGTCCACTGGGCCTCTCCTGGGTCAACACTCCTCAATTCCCCAACAAAGGAGGCACAAGCACCAACAGGCAAAAGGAAAATCTTCCAGGTCACTGCTCGGGAAAATCCAACACAAACAGTCAAGGCAGGTGCCGGAAGGATTTTGCCACCTGTCCCACAACAGGTCCCTTCTGTGTGGTCAGTGACCCGTGAGCAGGGAACTTCTCCTGTCAATGTCCCGGAATGTCAGTGGAGAATGGAGGCACTGGCAGCTGCTGGGAGCCCTGGCCAGGGACTGTCCCTGCTCTGTGCCCTCGGGGGTCACCCTGACAGGGTCTCTGAGCCGGGACAGGATCATCCTGGAAACAAAACCAGGGACCCCTGGCATTCCCTGTGCCTCAAGCAAACCTCCCCCTGGCTTCAGAACCCAAATCAAGGTTTCACCACCAGCCTGTGATCCCCAGCTTGGGTCTCATGAAAAAACTTCTCCACACACCATCGTAGGCAGAACACAAAACCAGAGCACTCTTCTCCTGTCCCATGGGCTGCTGGAGGGGTTTGGAAGTGGATGGCCATTGGGAGGAAGGACTGCAGAGGGACTGCTGCCCCATTCCCAATCCACCTTCACTGCCCAGATCTCCAGCAAGGAATCCCCAGCTGGGCTCCGAACCATCTCATTCCTGACTCTTGGCCCCAGGATCTGGCACTGGAGTCACCAGCTGATGGTTTGCTCTCCCAGAGAGTGGCTGAAATCTTTTTGCATCTCTCCCAGGTCAGCCCCTGTTTCCATGGATCCTTCCTGGCTCCATGGCAGCCAGTGCAGCCAAGGCCCATGGTCTGGTGCTGGTGTGTCTGGAGATGCAATCCTGCCCTGTTCCCCTCCCTGGGTGCAGAGCAGGGGCTGGATGGGCCCAGCTGTGTCAGACAGACTTGGTGCTGGGGCTGCCTTGGTTCCAACCTCACAACACCCCCTCCTCCTGAACTTGCTGGGCTGGAAGCCCCAGCCTGTTGGAGGTGACAACCTTCAGAGAGACCTGCCTGTGTTTCCCCACAGTGTCAGCCACGCCTGCACTGCTTTGGGGTGGGGCAAATCCCTGGGGGATCTTCCAAAAGAGTTGGTGAACCCCAGGAAAAGCTGGGAAGCTCTTCCTGAGAAGCACCACCGGGAGGATTGTAGTTTCACAAGGATATTCAAGACACTGAAGAATTGTTGGAATCAGGGGCAGCACAGCTACGAGGGAGGCATGGGTGGGGCAGGTGCCACTCTGTGTGTCCTCTGCTGAAAACACCTTGGAGGACAAAAGGCAAGAAGTGAAATTGGGAATTGTCTCTGCGCTCAAAGCAGAGGGATGGCCTAGCACAGAGCTCCAATGCCTGACCAAGATCAAGGAAGGATTTTACAGCACTTCCCAGAAAGCCCCCAAGGAGCAGAGAGGTTTGGCAGCCCAAACCCACCTGTCCCAACTGCAGCAGGAGCATGGCACAGGCAGAGAAACTGACGGGGAGACCTGGCAAGGCATTGCTATGGCCAGCAACTGTTCACCAGCCAGTTATCCCAGCCAAAGCACCACAACAGCACTGAGACCCCCTGCTCCTGTCCTGCCTCTCCCACTCTCCCCCACCCTGCAGCTACTGAGGGAATCTGGGAACTGGAGGGCTCTGGGGAATTTGGCAGGGAGATGTAAATGTGGGGAGAACAGGCTCCTCTTTTCCCCCCTGTGGCCCACAGCAACACCTCCCTGTGGTCACAGCCTGGGGAGAATGGCCGGGCCAGGAATTGATTTGGGACCCAAGTGTGGAAAAAATCCCACAGGAAGGAGGACAGGAAAATCAGAAGTCTCCCAAGTTGCTGACAGTCCTGCTCAGGGAGAGGAAGGGACACAGTCCAGGACAGATCAGCTGCACCTCAGACCCCCCTGGTCAATTCTCTAACCCATCTCTCCATCAGACACCAAACGGGGAACATTTCCATGTTCCAAGGAGCTGCTGATCTGCAAACAGGAGCACGTCTGTGCAGAGTCCATGAACCCACAGCTGGGCTCATCCAGAACGGCCCCTCAGGTGTCCAGGGGCTGGAAATGTCCCTGGGCCCCTCCAGGATCAACGCTCCTCAATTCCCCAACAAAGGAGGCACAGAGCACCAACAGGCAAAAGGAAAATCTTCCAGATCACTGATTGGGAAAATCCAACACAAACAGTCAAGGCAGGAGCTGGAAGGATTTTGCCACCTGTCCCACAACAGGTCCCTTCTGTGTGGTCAGTGTCCCGTGAGCAGGGAACATCTCCTGGCAATGTCCCGGAATGTCAGTGGAGAACAGAGGCACTGGCAGCTGCTGGGAGCCCTGGCCAGGGACTGTCCCTGCTCTGTGCCCTCGGGGGTCACCCTGACAGGGCCTCTGAGCCAGGACAGGAGTGCGGGACCCTCGGGTGGGTAGGTGACCCCTGCTCAGGGACAGCGCTGGCACCAGGGCAGGGCAGGGCCATCCCTGGGGCCAGGGCAGCTGTGGGAGCTGTGTCCCAGTGCCAGCCCAGGCTGGAGCCACAGCCCTGCTGGGCACAGAGCCCCTGGAACCCCATGGCTGGGACAGCTCAGCAGAGTGGGACTGGGGGCATCCAGCAGGACACAGTGGTCCTGGCTGGGACGGTGGGGCAGGGCAGGGGATCTTCCCTGGGAGGCCTGGAGCAGTTTGGGGCTGCAGTGCCTGGAACGGGCTGGAACCGGACACTGCGGCCACCCCAGCACTGCCCCGAGCCCAGCCCTGGTGTCCCAGTGGCACCATTGCCCAGCGCTCCCCAGGGCCTGCAGAGACTGGAGATGGTGGTCACCCAGCTGTTCCCGTGGCCCCTGACCGCGCTGTGCTCCCACCTCCCCGTTCTCCCTGATCCCGGGGTCCTGGTGCCCTGAAAAGAGGGGTCAGCCCAGCCCCCTGTTCAGCCAAGGGGCTGGAGTAGGCACAGGGACAATTCTGCTGGGACACAGCAGGTTTGGGGCCGGGCTCAGCTCCAGGGTGTCCCACAGGGAAAGCTCTGGGAGGGCAGGGACAGCAGGAGCTGGGGGCTGTGGCACTGGGGGCTGTTGGGGGATGGATTGTGTTGGAGTGGGGCTTGTCCCCACAGGGTCCCCAGCTGCCTTTGGATCCCTGCCTGCCCCCCTGGGCCCCTCCCCGGGTGCCTGGGCCCTTCCAGGGGCAGCTGCCCCTTGCGGGAAGCTGGAGGGATGGCAGGGAGGGGGGCTGGATCAGTGCCGCAGGTGGGATGGACTCTGGGCCAGGGCCGGGCTGGTGGCCAGGGCTGGGGGCTGTGCCAAGCCGGGCTTTGGCCTGGGGGCTGTCGGGGAGGGCGCAGGGAGGAGCCCCGGCAGGGATAAAGGCTCTCCTGCCCTGCTGCAGTCTCAGGCAGCGCTCCCTGCTCCAAGAGGAAGATGAAGGTGGCTGTGCTCGGCGTGGCCCTGCTCCTCTCCATCCTGCTGTGCCTCCCAGCACAGAGCAAGGTGAGGCTCCAGGGCCACGGGCTGGGCTCAGGGCTGGGGGCTCTTCCCAATCCCGGGGCTCTGCTGGGCCCCCAGCCCCACACGGGCCAATCCTGACCAACCTTTTGCTCTCCTTCCCCAGGCCCAGGATGGCAGCGGTGGAGCTGAATGTGCTGGGGTAAGTCCTGCAGCTGGGGCACCAGTGTGGGAACTGAGGGGCACTTTGGTCACCCCCAACTTTTCCCAGCACTGGGGACACCCCAGTGACTGGTGACATCTCATGGTCACTCCACAGGCAGCTGGTGGCATTTCAGACGGCCAGGTGAGTACCCTGAGTTCCTCTGCTGAGCCCAGACCCTCCCCTCTCATGGCCATCACCCTCCAGGGCACCCCAGTGCCCCCCAGTGCATGCCAGCACAGCCCAGAGCTTCCCAAGGCTGCACCTTCCCCAGGGTCCCCATTGCATTCCCACCCATCCCAGTGCAGCCCAGTCAGCCCCAAGGAGCACCATGCCCCATCCATTTCCTCTCCTCTTTCCCTCCAGTCCTTTCCCTTTCTCATTGCCCATGACAGGGGTGTCCCCAAATCCCCCTCCTTGGCTGCCCCTCCCAAAGCCCCTCCCAAACCCATCAATTTTGTTCCTCTGCCCTCACTTGCTCCTGCCCCCACCCACTTCAGCCCCTGTGGCCCCCCCACTGGAATTCCTGCCTCCTCACCCTCATTCCCCAATTCCCATCCCTTCAACACCCCCAGCCCCATCCCTTGGCACCCCCATCTCCCCCCAGTTCACTCTCTTCGGGGCCCCCACCTCCTACTCCCTCCCCTCCTCCTCGCTGGCCCCAAATTCCCCTCGCTCTCCTTCTCTCCATCCCCACCATGGTCCGTGCAGGAACAGGGATCAGGTGAAACTGGCTGAAGTGGGGCTGGGGGAGCAGAAGGGATTTTCCCCCTCAGACCAGGGGTCACCACAGGCCTTGGGGACACCTGTGCTCCCCTGAGCCCCACAAGGCCCATTCCAGACTAAACCTTTGCTCTCCGTCTGCAGGCGGCCATAGGAGGAGCTATAGGTGGATGCATTCTGGTAAGTGTTGGAATTGGGGCACCAGTGTGGGAACTGGGGCCCAGTTGGGTCCCCCCATGCCTTGCTGGGCCTGGGGACACCCCAGTGACCAGTGACATCTCCCCATCTCTCTCCAGGACCCCGGCGCCCAACGAGTGAAGAGGTCTGAGGTGGGTACCTGGAGTTCTGCTGGGCCCAGAGCTTCCCCTGTCCTGCTCATGACCCTCCAGGGCATCCCAGTGCACCCCAGCACACCCCAGTGTGCCCCAGTACAGCCCAGCATGCCCCAGTATCCTCCAGTGTGGCTCTAACCCCACCTTTCTCCCCAGCCCCCCGTGGCTGAGCAGGTGCAGCTTCTGCGGGAGTGATGCCCGGCTGCCCCTCTGGATGCCCCGGTGAGAAATCTTCGGGCCTTCTCCAGCCCCACCAAGGATCCTCGGGGGCCAGGGCGGATCCCTTAACCCCTTGGGGTGTGCAGACCTTGGGGATGGCCGAGGGACATGGAGGGGACTGTCCCTGACCCGTGTCCTGGGCTTAGGTGGACAGAGCTGTCCCCAAGGCTTGCCTTGCCCTGGGGGGCTGTGGGGACACCCAGTGTCCCTGTGGGAGCAGGGAGGGCTCTGGGACATTTTGGGATTTTCCAGGCTGAGGGGCTCTGGGAGCCATCTGGATCTCCAGAGCCAAGTCCAGTCCCAGGTGTATCTGGGGCTCCAAATCCCTTCTGCTGCTGCAGATCCCTGCAGAGAGAGGGGAGGGGACAAGGGCCCTCTCATGTCCCAGTGGACACCGGGGCCATGATTTGGGCTCTTCCTTTCAGGCCTAGAACTGGTGGTGACACTCGTGTCCTGCCCCCCTCCAGCGGCATGAGGAGATGATCATCCCTGGAGAACCCCCCTGATCCCCTGGGAGCCCTGGGAATTTCCCTGAAAGAATCAATAAACCCCTTCAGCACAGCAGCTCTGGGTGTCCGTGTGGGCTTGTTCTCATCTCCGTGTGTGTGTCCCACCTTCCTTGTCCCTGTGTGTCCCTTGTCCCTCTCTCAGCCCTGGCAGTCTCCGGTTCCTCCCCCGCCATCAGCAGAGCCACTCTGGGGGCTCCTAGGGCTCTCTCTCCCTTCCCCCTGCCTGCTGTCCTGGGCAGGGCAGGCTGGCACAGCCTGGAATGTCCCCGCACAGCTGGGAGGGACGAGGGGCAGCCAGAGCAGCCTCTGGAGCCCCCAGGACTTGGGGCACAGAGGGAAGCAGGTTCTGCCCAGGGCTCTGGGAGCCCCATCCCCAGGGAGCACAGGTTGGGGTGCCAGCAGGAGTGGAGCATGGACAGGAGCCTGGAGCCCGGGCTCCTCTGGTCCCTCTGGGAGCCACAGGGCTTCCCTGCCTGAGGATCAGCAGTCCTGGGCTCGTGCCTGTCGGGAATGAGAGGCTGAAGGTCACCTGAGGGATCCCCGGTTGTTCAGATGCCATCCTTGAGGTGCCTCTGCCCAAATTCAGGGGCAAATGGGACCACGTGCCGAAGTCAATAGTATGGGATTCCCTGAACAATAAAATGTGAGGGAGAGAAAGGAGGAAGGGCAGGAAGAGAGGGAGAAGGGAGGGAGGGAGATCCATCAGAAGGTCAGCACCCCCCATGGATCCAGCTGTGTCCTGTTGGTCCTACTTACCCCAGAGCTTCTAAGTGGTGGTGGGCTGCCCTGAGGTCATTCTGAACTTTTCCCTCTGTCTTGGTTTGAAAGACAGGTGTCTGCTAGCGAGGGGCAGAGCCTCCCTCAGAATGGAGAATTCAAATCCCCTCCCCCCAATTTCTTAGAATTTAGACAATTAAAGGGGCTTTCAGGCAGAGGTATGGGGATAGGAATAACAGTTCTTTACTTGTATGTATAACAAGGCCAATGAACAGCAACAACTGCAGTGTTAATAACAAAGAGAACCAGGAACCTCGAGGGGCTTTGCTTCACCAAGCCTGGGGCACTCTGATCTAACTTTCATGGGCCACGCAAATCAAGCCCTGGCTGCCCTTACTATCAGGCAGCTCCTGGGGATGGGTCCGTACTCCGACCCAGCTCCCCAGGTGCAAGATTGCCCAAGGGAAGCCCTTGATGGAACTCAGGACACAGCTCGCCAAGTCTTTCTTAAGGTCCCTGATGCAAAAACACCCCTGAAGGCATTTACAACCACTGTCCAGGGGCCCCAGGAGCCCTAGATGCAGTTCATTGACCGCCTTAAGCAAGCACTAGAACGCCAGATTGATAATGCAGATGCCCGTGAAATCTTGCTTTGAAAGCTTGCTGTTGAAAATGTAAATGCTGACTGTAAAAAACTCCTCAAGTCCCTGCCAAACCAAGAACCAAGCCTTGTTGAAATGGTTGAAGCATGCAACCATATTGAGACTATAAGACATCAGTTTGAGGCCATGGCTGCAGCTTTTGCAGCAGCCAAGGGTGCTTCTAACACTTCAGCAGTTTGCTATGGCTTTGGAAAGCCTGGCCACCTTAAAAAAGACTGCCTTGCTCAGAAAGGAGCTAAGCCTAAGATTCCTGATATATGTCCATGATGCCATAAAGGTCGTCATTTTGCTAATCAATGTCATTCTAAGTATGATTCCAAAGGTCACCCGGTCCAGGGAAACTGGAACAGGAGCGCGGGACGGCGCTGCATTATGACACAAAAGCCTCAGCAGCTGACACAGGTGGTACTGCTGCAGATGCCAGCTCCACCAGCCCCACAAGCGCAGCCACCGAGAACGCCCAGCAGAGAACCATCTCGAGTCTTCGCCCAGCAACTGCAGGAAGCTCCGGACTAGACCTGGCAACCTCAGACACAGTAACTTTGGTTGACTCCTCTGTTCATTTACTCCCTACAGTAATTTTTGGCCCACCAGGACTCCAGACAAGTGCTTTGCTGATGGGAAGGTCCTCGACTACCCTCCTAGGGTTTTTTTGTCCTGCCCAGAGTCATAGACTCGGACTCTGTAGGGGAAATAAAAATCATGGCTTGGACTCCCTTTCCACCCTGTACTGTTCCACAAGGTGCACGCATTGCACAATTGTGGCCACCCCGCCTCTTGCCTCGGCTGTCTGTGCCCTTGCCTGTTCCGGCTGGCCCTGGCGTCGGTGACAGGCAATCGGTACAGCTCGGTAGGCTGACCAACCGAGCCGATCCGGTGGGCCCTTTACAGCCCAGCTTACACGTTGGAAGTTGTGACGATGGTGAGGAGAAAAAGGAGGACTCTGCTGAAGAGTTGCCACTGAATTTTACTGAGGGTTCCAGGGAAGCAACCTCACTCCAGGGAATCTGCCTCAGCAGGGCACAGATTTTCCCGGGTTGGCTGCTTTTACCAGGGGGAGGAGTGGAGGGAAGGATCAGGGAAGGAACCAATCAGGGAGGACCAGGGAGTGGCAGTGGGAATGACAGACTCCTCCAGGAGCCAATCCCTGGGGGGAAGGAGGGACTTCCTCAGATCCTGGCCTACCACACGACACCTTCCCTGGAACTTTCTAGACCCAGAGAGAGGCCACGGTAAGATGGACAGATCCTTGCGGGTAGGGAGTAGGAGACTGACATTTAACTGAAACTGGGTAAACAACCATGGTAAGAACCAAATGGGGTTTGAGTGGGGGGACATGGAACAAACCAAATGAACAGCATCAACAAACATTTAACAGAGAAACCGAAACACACCATTACATTCCTTCCTCTGCCCAAACCTCAGAGTTGATTTCTCCTATATCTTTTGCTGTTAACTTCATCATCTGGACCACCATTTTTCCATTTACTGGGATTATTCCCACCCCCAACTGCACCTGCAAGTCTCTTCCTAATAGGTTAGATTCTAAGTCTGGTAAATACACAAAATCTGCATAGCACTGCCGAGAATTTCCCTTTACTTTGACATTTTCTATTACTGAAGCCATAAAGGGTTTCCCATCAGCCCCTGATACTTCACAAACTTTATTACTTAAAGACATTCCAGTTGGGAGCTTGTTCATACTTGAACGGTCTGCTCCTGTGTCTACCAAAAATTCAGTCTCCTCGCTCTGGGGACCCACCTCAAAATTTACTAGGGGCTCTTCTCGGTGTTTTATCAGGTCCCTAATACATACAGCCCCCGACACCACTAGTCATCACCCTCCTCTCCCCTTAAGATTTTCTCCAAGGTATCCTGCTCCCTACCTGTTGCCTCATCCATGAGTAGCTTTTTACAGTCTCTGTTGATATGCCCAGCCTCTCCACAATAATAACACTTCCTGCTCCCTCAAGAGTTCCCAGGGTTGGTCCATGGCAGCATAACAGGTTTCTTCCTGTCTTCCTCCAGTTGTGACTTTGGCTTCCCTTCACCTGGCTGATCCTTGCCTGCCCAGACAGTGTCCCTGGCCACTGCCACCATGAGCCTTACCTTTGTCCTTGTCTTTTCCTGTTCTCTCAAATAAACTCTTAGAGCTTCCTTTAATAGCTCATTGATCCCTCTTTCTTGCCAGTCATCTAGTTTTTTAAGTTTCCTCCTGATATCAGGCCAGGACTTGGTAACGATCTGCACTTTCAACAGTACCTGGCCCTCAGGACTGTTGGCATCTATGTTTGAATATAGTTGGAAATTCCTTCTCAACCTGTTCAACCAGGTGGCTGGGGTCTCGTCCTTTTCCTGGGTCCCATCAAAGGCTAGCTTAGTGTTATTACCCCAGAGAACAGAATCTTTAATACCATTTACCACTAGGGACCTGTAGTCCCTCATATTCTGTCTTCCCTCCTCCCTATTCAAATCCCACCCTGGATTCATCTGTGGCAGCTTGTTCTCTCCTGGGGGCCCCAACCTGTTCTCCTTTTCCCAGATCTGCATCCCTGCGGTAAGGATCATGGCTATCTCTTTGGGGTTAAATAAGATATTCAAAATAGAGTTTAACTCTCCCCAGGTGTAAATATTAGGACCTAGGAACTGGTCTACCTGGTTGGCTATCCTACCGGGTCTTCAACTAAGTTTCCCAGCTCTTTCTTGAACCCCCTGACTTCCGAAGCCGTCAATGGGGCATTGACAAACCCTACCCCTCCAACTACTCCTCCCATAGGGACTTCTCTTAGGGGAAAAAGCTTGGTTGTCTTGGATCATGTATGACAGTAGGGTCCATCTTCAGGATTTTGTTCTTGACTAGGAATAGGAGTTATAGGGAGTTGCTGGTTGTTAAGGGGAGAGTTGGGATCGACCCTGGACATACCTGACTCCCAACTGGGAGGAGACAAAGGGACCGCCGTGCGTGAGGGAGAGGAGATTGGGTTCACTATAGGGGTTTCTGGAGGTAGCAGGTGGATTAGAAGAGACCAGGGTTACCAGCGGTGATGGGGTTGAGGAAAAGGATATCGGGACAGTAGGAGAGGCCGAAGATGTAGGGGTTCAGGTGGAAAGGATTCAGACAGGAAGTAAGAGGGTTAAGTGGGGGTGGTAGGGAGGTTGGGATAACCAAGGAATTGCAGGAGGAGTTTGGGGTGCTATTGGGTATCCAGGAGGAGGGGGTAGGTGGTCCAGGGGGTCCCATCTGCTACTGGTTCCACTAGCTTCTTTTTCTTGCTTTCTTGCTAAAGAAAGTATTTCTTTAACTTCTACTTTCTGTTCCTTTAACTTGCATACTTTCACTACCTCTGTTTCTGTTCTATCTTTCAGCCACAAGGCTGCATAGGTTATCTCTTCTGGGCTAGAACCTCTTGGTTTTTAAATGCTGGTATAATTGGGAGCACATCCAGGGATCTCTGGGTGCCGTACCACGGCCACTGTCCTTGCATCTCTAGTTTGGGCCAAACCTCCATACAGGAGGAGGAGGTTTGGCCCATTTTGATCCGGTCTAGGCCCTTGGTGGCCTCTTGTGTATCCCAATGGCTTAGTATTTGATCTAATGGGCTACCAGGGGGAATGGTTCTGGTAACCCCTTCATTCCCCTTGGGGCCTGCACCCTTACATAAACACTGCCCCATTACTCTTCCCGACTCCAGGCTTTAAAAACGTACAATGCCTCTACCCAAACGAAACAACAACTGACAGGCAACGCAACTTCTAAACAACTTAAACTGGCCCTTACTTAAACTATACGTTATAAAGGTGCTCCTACTTGAACAGAAATTTTAATGACGGGCAACTAAACTTTTGAACTTCAAAAGAATGAAAAACTCTTTTACTCAAGGGACTTGCACTCTCTCTTCCTTGCACTTTCTCTCACACCAAGGGATACACACAACCCTCTCATACAGGGATTCGCACTCTCTTCTACACTAGGCCAGCCTTCTACTTGCTCTTCCCTTTCACCAAAATCAGACAAAGTCTGATCTCCCTTCCCCTCGTGCCTTGCCTCCCTGACTCCCCTGTCAGTGGAGGCTATGAGCACTCCTGAGTTGATGTCAAGGGGACTCCAGGGGACCCCCTGGGACCTTCCTCCGTCCCTGTCTCAGTGCCGTCTACAAAGTTTTTGGTCAGCAGGGCTTGCCCTGGAACCCCCTGCCCCTCCACTCCCCGACTATCCCCCTTCCCATTGAGGATAGCTTCTGCGCGAGGCCTGAATGTGAGTAAGTGGTGGGAGAATTCCCCCTTCCCTCCTAGCCACCCCGCCCACCAAAGGATAGCTTCGGCGAAGGGATGCATGTGTGTGTTACCCTAGCTGCCTCACCCACCTGTGCAGACTACCTGCCCCTGTGCTCTCCGGCAGCAAGTTGACAACCTCCCTTCCCAGGAACTCCCTGAGCCGAGACTGAGCCGAGACTGAGCCGCGACAGCCATGGCCTTTCCGCATGTCCTGTGTCACTGACCTTGAGAAGCGAAGGTCCTTCACTGACTGCCTGGTGCCAGTAGGGCCTGGGGACCCCCAATTCCAATTCCCCGGTCAGGTCCTCTCGGGTACCAAAGCGGGGTGGGTTGTGTTCACTCACACCTAACCTAGGCACCCCCACACACCACCCCGGGAGTTACTTAGGTTGTTTGCACGTGACTGTCACTCACCTAGGCCCTCCAAGCGCCCGGAGCAGCCTAGACCGCCTAGCCCTTTCAATAGGGAGGCCTACCCCTATGCGTGCCACCCACGCACTAAGGAGCGCTCCGCACGCCTGGAGGGGGGAGACTCTTTATGCTCCCAGGAGGTGCCTCACGCACTCTTTGTTCTTTTGCTTCCCCCCATTCCCAGCCGGCCCCCTCGCAAGAGTCCGGAACTGCGGTACTAAGGGGTCCACACTCGCTTCAGGGGTCCAAGCTTCTGGTCCCCGTCTCACTCACACCCCAATCGCTCGCCTCCTACTCCTGACATGGGCATCTTACCAGTTCCAGAACTCCTCTGCGTTGTCCTGGCCCAGGCTAGGCTCCAGGTCCAGGGGTGGCCAGCTGGTCCTGGAGGCCCAGATTGGGCAGCCGTCCTGCAGTTGTCCCTTGCTGGAGTCCTCTTCAGGCGTGGCCCAATCCTGGACGAATCCCCAAACTGTTAAGAACGGGCAAGGAGACCTTCTCCTTTTATAAAGCCTTTATTGATCAGCCTGCGTGGGGGTCTGAAAGGTCCCACTCACCGCCACTGCTCCCTGTGGACAACGAGGAGGAGGAGGTGCAAGAAGCTTTGCGTGAAAGCAGAGCTGGGGTCTCCAACCTCACAGGAGTCTTATAGGAGACTCCCTTTTTGCCCACTGGAGGTCTAGGGGGTGACCTTGAGCGCGTTCTGTTCCGGTCATGACGAGATGACCAAATGGCTCGACAGATAGCTCGGTGTCTTGTCAGTCCCCCAGCATGGTCCAATAAGGTATCTGGATGTCGGCTTGCAGGCTTTAGGGGTCTATATGTGGTGGTCTTACTTCCTGTGGTCGCTCATATTCATGGGAGTTGGCATGGTTTGCATACCGGGTGGAGCCATTAGTTGCCATGTGGAAGTATAGGGGAGCAGTGGAGGTGGGGGCCAATGGAACCAGGAACAAGGAACAGGACACAGCAACTAGGGATAGGGGTACAGTAGGGGTACAAGGTGAGTGGTTCTCATCTATTAATGTTATTTAACAATCACAACAATCATTGACACAACAAACAGTAATTGCATGACAATAAACATGGCTAACAGTAACTTTTTTACTTTTTCTTTCTAACAGCTCCGCTCCGTTTTGTTGACATCTGGGGCTGCTCACAGCTGGCATGACATGATGTCCCGCAGTCCCGAGTGCTGGCCGAGCTGGCCAGGTCTCCCATTCTCTCGGGTGCTGCACTGGCTGCCTCGGTGTTTCTCCTGTTTCTCACATCCCGACTGTGGATGCAGCGGTACATGGTAGCTTGTGTCCCTGGGCACCGGTGGCTCTACGCACGGCTCGGGTGGCACCGGGTCAGCTCCGGCGGCGGGGCAGCCGGCTTCTCTTCCAGCCTGTGGTGCACGCGTTCCACCATCTTGAGCAGGAACATCCTGTGCCTTGTGGCGAGCGCCATCTTGGGTGAGTGCCCCGCATGCTGTGTGCTCTCCGCCATCTTGAGATTCTTTGGCGAGCTTTCTCCGTGGTGCGTTACGGGGTGCAGAGCCCAAAGATTGTCTCTCTAGGTAGGGCATGGGTGGACCAGGGCATTCTGAGGACTCTGTGCAGGTGGCATTAGGGAAACTCTGGCAAATAACGGCTGCTTTCCCTTGGTTTTTCATGTGCTGCACTGCCCTGGTCTGTGCCCCTGGTGAGCTGTTTTGTGGGCAGTGTCCGAGACATCAGTACTGCCATCTCTGCCTCCTTCTCAGCTTCCAACCACCCCAGCAAGTCTGAAACAATTTGCCAGGGCAATTTTACCACACCAGCAGAGCTAGCAATGCCTGCTGCATATACTCTACTCCCCATTAGGTGAAAGGAGAATCAATACCTTGACAAGGAAGTTGTCTTACAGTGATATCCATCTTGCACATTTCCGGCAGAGTTTTCTTTTCTATTATTTCAGCTTTTTGCTTTGGTTCTTCCGGCTCTCACGCCGACTCATTTTTCAGCTTTTCCAGCTTCTTATTTTTCAGTTTTTCCAGCTAGGGGGTCTTGGGTAGTGAGACAGAAATCATGACTCAAGACTTCTTGATCATGAGAAAACAGCACATTTTATTGATCTCTTATATAGGCAGTTCAAAACTCCTGGTTCTAGGCACTTGTTGGTTTGGGTCTTAACCCTGCTCAGTTCTTTGGTCAGTGATATGTCTGCTCTCTGGACTGGCTATGATTGGATGAGGTGTCTGCAGGAGCTCTCCTATTTACTTAGGGAACTCTAGAACAAGCCAGGTCAGCCGAGTTGGGTCTGTTATGACCAGATTTATCTTGTCTAGCTAACAGATTAGCTACGACAGTTGTCCTGCAGCTGGGGGTCATGCTGGCCTGGGAGATGGAGCAGGTGAGAAGGGGAAAGGGGCAGTGACTTCCTCCTCACCTGCCTGTGTGTTCTGGGTTATCTTCCTCTTCCTCGCAGCCTCCTCTTCCACCCAGCCAAGGTTTGGGAATGGGAAATCCTAATTTGGGGGAAAACAAGGGATGAGCAAGTTGAATTTGAAATTCCCTCTGCCCAAGTCCATCTCTATAAGTCAGCAGGCATCTGGGCTCCATAAAACCCTCCAAACACCAAGATTCAGCCCTGAAAAAGACTCCCAGGAGTTCCCCGTCTGTGGTCTCTCCCCTTTGGTGTTCGGGGCTTCCCCCCTATCCCAGCTGCTGGGGGGTCACACTTGTATTGAGGGTCCCAGTCTACTCGGTCCCTGCTGTCGCCAGGCTGCTGGGAGTCCCAGGAACCCGAAAAGCTCCCCCCTCTTCTGTCTTCCCACATACGGATACTGGGAGTGACTGGGCTCATACTGGGAGTGCCGAGGAAAATGGAACCACAGGAGGCGGATAACTGGGCTCATACTGGGAGCAGCCGCTGCCAGCACCGGCACCCCTGAACCCCTTTCCCGGCCATCCTGCCCCTCCAGTCCCAGCACCCCCGCTGGGGTCCCGGCAATCCCAGGGGTCCCCCCCTCTCAGGGTCCCCGCTTTGCGGTTCTGGGGCTCTCCTCTCTCACAGGTCCCGCTCAGGGAAGCCATGGCTCTCCCGGGGCGCCCCAAACCCGGTGTCCCCCGCCCCCGCCGGGCCCGTGCGCTCCCCACGCGGCCCCGGCAGAGCTCGGAGGGCCCGGCCCGGGAAGCCCAACCCCCACCGCGGGGGGACCCGCATCTCCCCGGGCCCCGCCGGGGCTCTGCCGCCACCGGGAACCCCCAAAAACGCCTCCCGGGGAGCCCCCGATGTCTCCCCGAGGGGCATCTGCGGCTCGGCTTAGGAGCCCTGCAAGCTCCAAACATCCTCCCCTAAAAAATCACAAACCCAGGGACCCCACCGGGATATTTGGGGCGAGCTCCCCCTCCCCGGGCACCTGCGGGATGTCGGGCGATGATCCCGGGGGTACAGCGAGATCAGGGAGCGCTGGAGCCGCCCGAAACCTCCGCTCGTCTTCTCCTCCCGCTCCCTGCAGCCGCTCCGCCTCCGCCTCCGCCTCCCTCCTCCTCCTCCTCCCCCGCTCCGAACCCCGAACTGGGAGGAGAAAGGGGCGGGGCCAAAAAGGGCGGGAACTGTGAGGGGGAATGGGCGTGGCCAAACAGACCATCCGTCCGAAAAGAGCCCGGTTTGGAATAAAATCACTCAAATGGGCCTAAAATTGTCCAAAGGGGCCTAAAATCCACCCTAAACCCGATCAGGTTTCTCCTCAAATCACCCAAAGCCGTCAAAAATCCCCACAAAGTGGCCTAAAACCACCCTTACATCTCTCAAAAGGGTGTAAAATCCATCCTGAAAATACCTGGTTTGGCTTCAAATCACCCAAATGGTCCTTAAGGCCACACTAAAACACAACAAATTTGGACGAAATTCACCCAAACATGCCTAAACCCCACCCAAATGGGCCTAAAATCATCCAAAGGGATCTAAAATCCGCCCTAAACTCCACCAGATTTGGCCCAAAATCAGCCACCTAAAATCCACCCTCAAAGGCCAGAAATCACTCCAAGGGATCGAAAACCCAGCCTAAACCTGCCCAGTTCGGTCTAAAATTACCCAAACAGGCCTAAAATCTCGGCAACCAACACCGAGACCAAGATCAGCACCAGAACCGGCAGCAGCACCAAGACTGAGAGTGACACCAGAACCGACACCGTCACTGCTCCGGGACTGGGCCTGGAACTGACACCAGCACTGAGACCAGGCACCGCACTGGCACCGGGACTGGGACCGAGACCTAGAACAAAACCAGCACCAGAACTGCCACTGGGACCAAAACTGAGACCAACACTGGGACCGGAACCGGGAGCGCTCCTGGACTGCTCCAGGACTGCGGCCAGAACCGAGACCGGGAGCGATACTGGGACAGGCACTGGAACCAGCACCAAGGCTGGAAATGCTCCAGGACCAGGGTCAAGACTGAGATGGGCACTGAGAGCACTGCAGGACCCAGACTGGCACTGGTACCAGCGCTGGGACTGGGACTGAAACTGGAACCAACACCGGCACCCAGACTGGCACCGCTCGGACCGAGACTGAGACCGGGACCGGCACTGCTCTGAGATCGACACCGGGACCGAAATCAGCACTGGTACTGCTCCAAGACTGCTCCAAGACTGAGACTGGGACAGGGACCCTGATCAGCACCGGGATCACTCTGGGACCACTGCCTTCGCTTCTGGGAGCTTCAGCCACAGCCCTGGGTGGGAGTGGGAGGGACCCTTGGGGATGGGAGGCACTGGCAGGGACCCCTGGGTGGGTTGGGACTGCCTCAGTTCGCAGCATTCCGGTGCAGCCAGCCCGGTCCATCTGATCCCAGTTTGTATGATCCCAGTCTCTATGCTTGTGACCCAGATGGTCCCAGCCTGTGAAATCGCAGTCCATGTGATCCCAGTCTGTACAATCCCAGTCCCCATGATCCCAGTCTGGATGCTCCTGATCCAGATGGTCCCAGTCTATGTAATCCCAGTCTGTAGGATCCCAGCCCATGTGAGCCCAGTCTGGATGGTCCTGCATGGCACACACTCCAAGGCTCTGCAATTCCAGTTCCCAGCAAGGAAAAGATCTTCCTGCCCTTAAAGGCAAAGCTCTGAAGAAGGCACCAAAAGCCAAGGGCAGCAAGATCCCACAGGAACATTGCACTGCCAGCCCCCAAAACTTCATCCATGCTTGTTGGAGCTCCTGCACTGGGAATTAAATCAGGACAGGGTCTTTGGTGGGAGCTGCCCTGGCTGCAGGGAGACACTGAGACACAAACAGAGCAGGCAGAGAGAGGCAGGAGAGAAAGGAGGACACAAACACCATCAGCTGAGAAGGTGCCACTGCAAACAGAAATGACACTGACTGAAAACAAATGGCACAGGAATCAAGAAATCTCAAAAGTTTTATTTGCTCTCAAAACACATCCCACCCACCCAGCCCCACACAATCCCGATCCCACCGCCCCAAATTGGGATCCCACTTCTCCCAATCTCCTTACAACCCATTCTCACCCAGGCAGATTTGGAATCAAGTAAGTTTGGCATGGGATTGAGTTTTTCTGAGGTGGGAAGAAGCCATTTTGAGGTGGAATTCAGCCCTTTTGGGCTAAGACTGAGTTGTTCTCAGTAGGATTGGAGTGGTTTGGAGGTGGCAGACCCATCACTCTTGGAGTCTGGAGTGCAAAGAGATGTAGAAGAGGAAAAAATTAAAGCCAAAACAAAAGGATAAGCAGCCTGGTGTCTTCCCAACGTGGATCACAGGGAATATGGGTCACCAGGGCTCTGCCCAACGTGGATCCTCCAATGGGGGATGGAGCTGGAGCAGCGCACAAAGCTCTTCCCGCACTGGTGGCACTGGCAGGGCTTCCCTTACCGATGGTTCCATCGGTGTCGGGTCAGGGTTGAGCTCCGTGAGAATCTCTTCCCACACTGGGGACACTCGTGGGGCCTCTCCCCCGTGTGGATGAGCCGGTGCCTGACGAGGTGTTCATTCCGCCTGAAGCCCATCCCGCAGTCAGGGCAGTGGAAGGACCTCTCCTCTGTGTGAATCCACTGGTGGCGGATCAGGTCGGATCTCCAGCTGAAGCCCTTCCCACACCCCAAGCACTTGTGGGGCTTCTCCCCATCATGAGGCTGCTCAGGGACCACCAGCTCTGAGCTCTGGCTCCATCTCCGGCCGCCCTCCCTGCACAGGGTGGGTCTTTCCTCCTCACATCCCCGTGCTCTGCGTTTGCAGCCCCTTCTCCTGAGGGATCTCTGGGGCTTTTCCTCCCCGTTGGATTCCTGCACCCTGGAGCTGCTCAAAATGGCCTCTTCCACAAGATTCTGCTGTGGGGATTTGGCCTCTCTGGTCTCCATGCTCAGCTCCTTGTCTGGGGGAGGAAGGAAAAGGAGAGGATGGGATTTGTCCCCGTGCCAGAGGGAAGGGGAAGGAGATCCCCCGTCTGCTCGGTCCCTGCCCTCCCCAGGCTGCTGGGAGTCCCAGGAACCCGAAAATCTCCCCGCTCTTCTGTCTTCCCACTTACGGATACTGGGAGTGACTGGGCTCACACTGGGAGTGCTGAGGAAACTGGAACCACACGGTGAGGGCAACTGGGCTCATACTGGGAGCAGCCGCTGCCGGGATCCCCGAACCCTTTCCCGGCCATCCCGCCCCTCCAGCCCCAGCACCCCCGCCGGGGTCCCGGCAATCCCAGGGGTCCCCCCCTCTCGGGGTCCCCGCTTTGCGGTTCTGGGGCTCTCCTCTCTCACGGGTCCCGCTCAGGGAAGCCGCGGCTCTCCCGGGGCGCCCCAAACCCGGTGTCCCCCCGCCCCCGCCGGGCCCGCGCGCTCCCCACGTGGCCCCGGCAGAGCTCGGAGGGCCCGGCCCGGGAAGCCCAACCCCCACCGCGGGGGGACCCGCATCTCCCCGGGCCCCGCCGGGGCTCTGCCGCCACCGGGAACCCCCAAAAACACCGCCCGGGGAGCCCCCGATGTCTCCCCGAGGGGCATCTGCGGCTCGGCTTTGGAGCCCTGCAAGCTCCAAACATCCCCCCGTAAAAAACCCCAAACCCAGGGACCCCCCGGGATATTTGGGGCGAGCTCCCCCTCCCCGGGCACCTGCGGGATGGGGGGCGATGCTCCCGGGGTGCTGGGGGTTCAGGGAGCGCTGGAGCTGCCCGGTCCCTTCTCTCTTCTTCCTCCCGCTTCCTGCTGCCGCTCCACCTCTTCCTCCCTCCCTCCTCCTCCTCCCCTGTTCCCGAACCCCTCGCACCCACAGGAGGAGCGGGGATGGAGCCGGGACCTGTCGGAACGCAGAGAGGGGTGGGGGGGGGATACCAGGAGTGGGAGTGACTGGGCTGTACTGGGATCATACTGGGAATGCGTAGGAGCAGCACGATGGCTCCAGCCATCCAGGAGGGATCCAGGTGGGATCCCACCACTACCAGGGTGTTTTTCCTCCTCATTTTAGGGTGTTTGTGAGGCCGCAGCCCCACAAGCCCCTTTTGGGGGAGATCATGACAGCTTTAGGTGACATTTTTAGGGGGCCCCCAGTACAATCCCCTCTGGGGGATGTTTTGCCCCCCAGGGTGGATTTTTGGAGTTCTCTCTACCATTGCTGCTTTAAGAGCCCTCAGCTGCTGTCGGGTCTAACTCCCCTGAAAAGGGCAACACCACTCCCGCTGATTCCGGCAGCAGAGCCCTGGGGGGGGTGGATTGGTGGTCCTGGGAGGGTTTGGGGGTACCTGGGTGATGCCAGTGATGGCGATGGGGACCCTGTGCTGGGTTTAAGCATTTGTGAGGGGTTCCTGAAGGAGCACTGTATGTTCTGGGTGGTTTTGGGGTCACGGTGGATTTTTGTGGGTTCCTGAGTGGGATTTTCAGGGGTCCCGAAGGGGGCATTTGGGTGATCCTGTGCGTGGAATTGGGGGTCCCAAATCTGTTTTGGGGTACCTTCCAATGACAGAGCTGGGGACCCTGTGCCAGGTATAAACCTTCTCAATGGGGTCTGGGGGGTGTTGGAAGGTCCTGTGTGAATTTTGATGTCCTGAGAGGGTTTGGGGGGTCTGTATGGAGTTCTGTGGTCTTGGGGAATTTTTGGAGGGTCCAGGGATGTTTTTAGGGTCCCAGGGAGGTTGGGTGTCCCAGGGGGGTTTGGGGGTTCCCAGGAGGTTTTGGGGGTACCTGGGTGATGCCGGTGACAGAGCTGGGGACTCCGTGCCGGGTCTGAACCTTCTCACTGTGCACAGGCAGTGTCAGCGTGTTCAGGGAGATCCTGGGGACCAGGGGGTGACCCCAAATCCCAGGGGACCCCAAATGCGAAGGGAGCCCCTGAACTGCCCTCACCGCTGGATCTGCTGCAGGCAGGGGGGGCACCAGCACTCAGCCCCAGCGCCCACCATCAGAGGGGGGCAGAAATGGGGGATGGGCACGGACAGGTTGGAGGGACCCCCAAAGTCCTGGGGGAGGGGACACGGGGGCACTCCCAGGAATCCCAGTGGGGGGATGAGGGGGAATCCAGGAGGAGTTTTGGGGGGGCTGGGTGGGTCATAGGGAGACCCCCAGGATAGGTTTTGGGGGGGAACCAGATTGGAGCTTCCAAGGCAGTGGGATGGGATTGAGATCTGCCCATGGAATTCCATGGGAATAGGATTGCAGTAGGATCCTCCAGTGGAGTTCTCATGGGAATTCCCATGTTCCCAAATTTTGCCCTCCCAAATCTCACATTTCCAAATCCCACATTCCCATGGCAATTCTGCCATCCCAACCTTTATGCTCCAGTGCCTCCCGCCC
Source organism: Phylloscopus whistleri (assembly GCA_017589585.1). Lineage (NCBI taxonomy): Eukaryota > Metazoa > Chordata > Aves > Passeriformes > Phylloscopidae > Phylloscopus > Phylloscopus whistleri. Next base: position 83,793 of record JADMLD010000889.1, read on the forward strand.
GTATCTAACACATTTCTGGAAACACTCCAGGCTGTTGTGCCCCAGGGGATTTGTTCATTCCTCAGCCCCGATCTCATGATGTTCCCAGCACCTCTTGGTGACCTGGGCAGTGCCATCAGCCACCATGAATCCCCTGGATCCCGGCTGGAAGGAGAGGAATTCCCACCTGTCGGAGCCGAGCCCATCAGATCCACGCACGTTCCCGTGGGACAGGAGGTCACAGCTGGAAGCCTCCTGCAGCCTGTGGAGACCTGGGAAGGGATTGGACCCACGGAGACCCAGGGAATTGTGTTCCACGGAGCCCCATTCCAGCCCTGCGGAGCCCCAGAGTCTGGTGGAGACCCACAGAGCCTCCTCCCAGCCCCTTGGATCCGCATGGATCCACACCCCAGTGCCCCGGATCCCGGCCCAGCCCCACGGATCCCCAGTGCAGTCCCACAGTTGCCATCGCAGCCCCACAGATCCCGCAGCCCTGGCTCCCACAGCGAGCCCCCCTCTGGCTGTGCCGCTCCTGCAGCATCTGCAGCTCCCTGGTGGCCCCGTGCCAGTGCTGCTCCTTGTGCTGCCTCCGGCCATCCCAATATCCCAGCTCGGCTCCGGCCGCCATCCCTGGCATCTGAGGCTCCACCCGGCCCTGCTGGCTGTGGCAGCGCTGGAAGGGGATCCCATCCAGGGACTCCATGGACAGGAACTGCGGGAACCTTGGGCTGGGCTCCGACAGCGCCACGTGCAGGGACTGCAGGGAGAGGAGAATGGGGGGGACACGGAGATTTGGGGTTTGGGGGGTCATGGGTGAAGGAAAGTGGCAACTGGGAGAGCTGGGAGAGCGGGGAAGGGTGTTTGAGGGATCCAGGACTGAGAAAAAGGGAGGCTGGGGGTGGGTAGATGTGGGATGGGTGGGGTTAAGTGGGTCCATGTAGTCAGGAAAGGGCGCTCCAAGGGTCCCCAGTGTCCACATTCCCATCAAAAGGTGGGAAAACTCGAGATGGTTGGGAATAGGGAATCCCGGGTGTCCTCAGTGATGAGGAGAGAAGGGGCTGGGTACTGCCTCTTCCCAGCTTCTTTCTTTCTCATTCTACAAAAGCAGAGAGCTGAAGCAGTCTCAGGCATGTGAGTGCCTGATCTCTCTTTCCCTCTAAAGGTTCTGCCTCCCAAAGCCCTGGTTACCTGCTGTGCTTTGGCATGAGAGCCATTCAAGCCCAAAACACAAGGGCAGTGGATTTCAGCTGCCAAGCCTCTCTTGGCAATGGGATTGCTTTTATCCTGCAGCCTCCATGGGCAAGGGCTCTGTGGGAGCAGGGGCCATCACAGCCTGGGAGCTGCACACAGAGCCAGGAAAAGGAGCAGATCCTGCTGGTTTCTGCTGCTGCTGATCCTGGCAGCAACTGCCCTGGGAGTTCCTCCGGAGAACTTCACACCAAGGGCTTCCATCCTTGGAGTGCCTGTGAGAACTTGTTGCTTCCCAGGTCTCCACCATCCCTCTGGATTCTGGAGCATCTCAGCACAAGTGTCCATGGCCCTTCCTGCATCCCCAGCCTGCAGCAGTTGCAGTCCTTGTTGCCTCCCCCTTGCTGCAGCTCCTTTGCCAAAGTGCTGCCAAAGGCAGCGGAGCTGGCTCAGGATCCCTGGTGGCTCCTGGGCTCCAGGATGACCTTCAGAGGGACACTTGGAGCGCTTCCTAAAGAGCTGCCCATGGCATGGGGGGTGGATTTGTCCTCCCTGGGGGGCTCTGCTTGGAGTTGTGTGCTCCGTGGAGTCCCGGAGTTTTCTCAGCAGGCGTTGGCAGCGAGTTCTCAGGCAACGGGTGGCTCTGCTGCCATCCCAAATCTGCGCTTTCCTTGCCCAGCCGGAGTGCAAGTGGATGATGTGCTGGGCATGGATGGAGAATCCCATGGACAAAATCCTCCCCCATCATCACATTTACATCTGCCCATTGCTCCCGAGAGCACAAATCTACACCTCTTGTAGTGGAAACATTGAATTGATTGCAGATTGTTACATCTGCCAAACTAATGTAGAAATACACAAAAATCTACTTAGGTTTAAAAATGAAATTTATTTAAAATTGCTACACCCGCACTGCCAGTAGAGAAAGATACAAACATCAATTAAAGCTTATAAAACTAGTTTATTGTTACAATTGTGCTATGTAAATATATACAAATATAAACTTGTTAAAAAATTAATTTCTTGCAACCCTCTACAACCACTCACTACACACAAATATGAATTGAAGTTTAACAATTTTATTCATTCCATATTACTACAACTGTACAACCCATATACAAATACAAAAATATCTGCATCCCTCTCTAAAGAATCCCAGAGCCAGTACTAAAGAAATAGAATTCTCAAATCATACAGCTCAAGACATATTTCAATCTTTGTAAACACATAACCATACAATATACAGATGTAACTATAGAATTCATATTTCATATGATAACTTATATTGGTACATTGATATTTGTATATTTAGAGATAGGTTTGTGATGCGTGTATTTCTAGATGTCCTGCTGCTCTGCCCTGCCCGGCTGCCAGCTCGGATCCAGCACAGGGACAGGGGACACAGGGGCACAGGGGGAAAAACAAGAGGAAAGGCAGCCGAGGGGGGAAAGAGGTCAAAATGCAGCCCAGGCCTACACAAACATCAATTTATCCATCTGCATGAATTCACAGAGCAGGGCAGAACGTTTCCTTTGTGATGTCAGGGCACGGTTGCCACGTCCTCGTGCTGACATCACAAGGTTGCCTTGGTGCACGCCCGGCCTCAGTGGTGGCAGAGCAGCTCTCGAGTTTGCTCAGGGCAGGAGCTCACGCTGCTGCTTGAGGTGTTTGTCAGTGGGCAGCTGCCATCTGACAGCAACCTTGCTTTTTTTTGAGAGTGTGGTGTTAGAGCATAGAGTTAGGGCATAGTGTTAGAGTGTAGTGTTAGAGCCTAGTGTTAGAGCCTAGTGTTAGGGCATAGAGTTAGAGTATAGTGTTAGACAATAGTGTTAGATCATAGAGTTATAGTGTTAGAACATAGGGTTAGAGCGTAGTGTTAGACCATAGTGTTAGAGCATAGGGTTAGAGTATAGTGTTACTGCATACTGTTAGGCCATAACGTTCCAGCATAGTTTTACAGCATAGTGTTAGAGCACAGTCTGCAGACTTGCACAGCAGTTGCCACAATGATTGGGCCACTCGCTGCTGCAGTTTGCACAGTTTATGGCGTTGCCTACTCCGGCTATTTCTTGACTCACCTGACACGTAAGTAGAGCTTTTCCCTGGCTGGAACCTCACCTGGCTTTTGTATGTCTTCCTGCTCTTTCTTAGTGACTGAGTTGCTTCAGAAACAGGAAGACCATTTGGATGCCACTTGGGTAAAGCTCCTGGCAACACGTTCAGCTAAAAGGGGGTGTCTGTAGCCAGGGCTCTGCGGGCAGCATTTGCAAGGGAACCTGCAGGGGTTGCGTTCCCTCCATGGGAGAGTCTGTGGCAGCAGAGTCTGTCATTTCCTCCCTTTGCTGGGGCAAGCAGGGCAACTTGGAAAATGTAGACTGGGAGACCTTCTTGGAAGACCTTCTAAAAATGCTGTGGTTGTCTCCAGTTTTCTCCAAGAATCTGGTTCATTTTCCTTTGCTCACTGCAGGTCACCTGAGCTGTGTGTTCAGAGGTGCCAATCCTGAGGTGAGTGAGAAAGGAACATTTGATGTTCCTGCTGTTTAAGAATTGTGGCATTAAGAGCTGTGAGCTTGGCCTGTGGCAGTAGAGTGTAGAGGGCCAGCTGAGTAGGCTGAAAGAAAATCCATTTCCATGTCTGCAGCAGCAAGAGCAAAGGCATCCCTGGCTATTTCCTAATTTTCCATTTCAGAGCTTGAAAATAACTAAAAGCCCAGTTTTGCAGAGACAACGTTGCTTCCTCATAGTAGCCAGGGGGAATATCTACTTCAGAGCAACTAGCAGCACACTTGAATCAGCCCATTTGAATTGAGTCTGAGTGACTCAGAATCCCATTGCTATCAAAGCTGATGATTTGTGCCTTAGTAGAGCTGGTTCTAGAGCTGAATAGAAATAAGGTTATAAATGATAGGCAACGGCCTGTGTCTCATGCTCCTGTCTGTCCACAGAGCACAGAACCAAGAGCAGACTCTCCTCTGGCTCCCTCTGCTCCTGCAGAAGAGGCCCAAGAGGAGCCAAATGACCACAATCCTCCAGCTGTGGTCACACCACAGCCAGACCTTTCCAGAACAGTAAGTGCCACTTCTGGAGGGTGCTGTCTTTAGGGCAAGGCAGAGCTGCAAGTTTCTGAGCAGTCAGCTCTTGCTGTTGGTGGCTGAGGATGCTGAGTGCTGCAGTCCTGCCAGGACCCAGCCATTCCCCTCAGCCAGTGACACCTGGACAATGGGCTTTGACCTGTCATGTTCAGGCCCCAGCTGGCTGGGATTCTGAGAGGGGCCAGCCTGAAGCAGGAAGGCTCCCTGTCTGCAGAGGAGGGAGCATGTCAAAGACCCTGTGCTCAGCCTTGTTGGATATGGAGGGGACACTGTGGGCTGGAGACACCTGTCCCCCTGCACAGACTTGCCAAGTAGCTCCAGGCACCAAAGATACTGATCTGACAACACCAGCTCTTTGGGATGGTTTGTCCCCCTGAGCTTCTTGGGTGTGCTTACCTGGGAGCATTTGAGAGACAGCCTGGGGACGTGGAGTTGCTGCTTGAAGTCAGGGATTTTGGTGCCTTTGTTGCCAGGTTGTTCTTTTGCCTCTGCAGGCAGAGTTGCAGTGGAAGCAGAGGTGGGAGGGGAAGCAGAAAGAAGTGGCTGAATGAATGTGATTTGGAGGCTGAAAGAGGAAAAGCTGAGCCTGATGGCAGCTCCCAGTCACTTGCTCTGCATTTGTGTCTACAGAACATCATGGCAGGGAAGAGGAACACGGAAGACTTTAGGAGAACTGAAGATCTCCAGAATCTCCATCAGGAGAGGCCCGATCAACGAAACCAGGTGAGTGGAAGAGTGGCAGGCACTCCACTCATCCGAGTTTCTCCCTCTCTTTCTTTACAGAAGTTGGGTGAGAAGCTGCAGGCAGAGCTGCAGAAAATTCAGGCTGGGATCAAGGCAACGGAGAAGAACCTTAGTGAGAAGCTGCAGAAAGAGCTGCAGAAAACTGAGGCTGGGATCAAGGCAATGCACGAGAGGCTGGAGGAAGGAATGAAAATTCAAAGAGAAAGAGAAGAGAAAATTCTTCTCCTCCTTGAGAAGCCAGAGGCTCTAGAAAAACAAGTGAGTGAAAGAGCAATAGCCACTGCAGTTGCCAAAGTGGTGCTCTCCCTTTCCTCACAGTCGATGACTCTTGGCTGACAGGGACAAGCTGTGGTCTCTGACTGCTTTGTTCTCTTTGACTTGAGGTGGGCTTGTGGACATCTGGCCTGGCAGCCTGCAAAGATTTCCAGCAAGGGACTGGCAATGAGGAGCCTGGAGATTCCTGTGAGGCACAGGAACTGTCCCAAGCAGAAGTGCTGCCAGTTGAGCCCGTTCTGAAGATGGTGGAGGAAAAGAGGACTCCGTGGGAGGAGGTAGAACATTTGAACAAGCACCTGCAAGTGTGTCTGCAGCCCTGGGAGGGGGAAGAGAGTCCTTGGGAGAAAGTGGAATGGTCATTTTGGCAGCCACCCTTCAGAAAATCCATGAAAATGCATTTTGGAGAAAGTGGGAAATGAATCTGGCCATGAACTGGAGTAAAACCAGCCTTTGGGTTTAACCCATCCAGTTTGAGAAGTGGACATCAGGAACAACCCCTGGCACAGCCCTGCATGTGGCTGACAGCATCTTCCTAAGGGCTTGCATTTGCAATGGGATCTGGGGCTCATCTCTGCAGCCACTTTTCTGACACAAACACCTTTCTTGTCTCAGCTCTACACAGGCTCTTCTATTGAACCTGCAGCAGCAGCAGCTGCAGCAGTGTCACCTAAAGGAGCCTTTGCTGCCCAAGCTAAGAAGTGGAGCCCGGGCAGTTTGTTCATCTCCAGCCCTGACAGAGCTGCTGCTCAGCAACAGCAGATGGAGGATAAGTGCCTGGAGCTCCTGAGTACGTCTGGTGTCTTTCTTCTCTGAGGCACAGTGCATGGTGTGCATGTGTCAGCAGAGCTGCACCCAATGATCCTCCTCAGCCTGGGGTCACAGGGGCATTGAGGAGTCCCCAGAGGAAATGCTGTGCTCCAAGGCAGCAAGAGAGTGCTCTGGCTGTTCCTGCTGCCTCTGAGGGCAGCTTGGATGTGCTTGGGTTTGCCTGAGCTTCCCTATCTGCTCCAGGCAGAAGCAGGGATTGTTCTTGCATCAGCACAAGGCTGTGACCTAGCAAATGATCTGGACAAGTCCTGTGTGCTAGTGGCCAAACTGGATAGAATAGTTAGCTTCCAAAATTCTCCTTAGACTTCTGACTTCTCACCCGTCATCAGAGCAAAAAGACTTCACAGAAATTGATTGGTTTGGGCACTTTGTCTTTTGGTTGTGGTTTTTTTTTTAGTTTGGGTTTTTTTCTGGATTTTTTGGGGTAGAGTTGGGTTTTTTTTTTGCATCCTGAAGGAGCTCTTCTGCCCCATGTGTCTTACTGGTGTCATTTTATGACTGTTCTTATTACCACTACTACATCTACAGCTTTTTTAATGAGAATATTATATTTTTGTCAGTGAGAACTCCTTTGAAAGAATATCAGGTGACAGCAGAAACAGAGAGCAAGAGGTGTCTTAATTGTGCCCCCAATGAAAAAACAGATGCTTTGAGAACAATCTGTATTTAATATCCCAGTTTTGTTCTTATAAAGATGTGTCCCAAGAGACACATTGCTGTGGCCTGATCAGATAAAACTGCACTGTAGGCATTTCTCAGGAGCCAGCCTCCAGCCCCGCTGCTGGATATTCCTCAGATCCATGGCACTTTTTCATCCCTGATTCCCACTCATTCCCATCAGTTAGAAACCTACCCATTGGCCCAAGCCCTGCTCAGATCAGTCTCTAGGAAAACACATCAAGCCCTGGGTGATTCTGCAGCACAAGTCATTGAATCTGCTCCTTGCCCCAGAACAGCTGCCAGTGCTGTGCTCTCAGACAAGACCTGGTGGGGCTGAGAACAGAGCCCAGCTGACTCTCTGTCTACCAGCAGGTGTTGGGACAAAAAGGGCATTGATCTGCACCTGGGTGTGTCTGATCCCAAAGCCAATCCTGTTGTGTCCTGAATGGGCACCAGCTTGGAAGGGGCTCGGTCTGGCTGTGCCTTCTTCCCATTGCTTGTCAGTGCTCCTGCTTGGGCTTTGGCAGCTTTTTGTTATGCAGCTGACCACAAAGAAGTCAGAGCCCCAGGCAGTGGGGCTGCCTTTTGTATCTCTTGGCTGGTGGGATCTCTGCTTTCAAGTGAGCATCTTGCATTTTGTTTCCCCCAGGAAAGTGGTGACCAAGGAAAATCCCCAGAGGAAATTCACTGAACTGGAACAAACTTGGCAGAGGTGAGTCCAAGCACAGTTCCTTCTACACAGCCATGGGGCAGGTGATTTGCTGCTGGAATATCTCTCAAGTGTGAAGCCAGGCAAGCTGCAAACATCCTCAGACACTGGGGTTCGGCTGCCCCATCTCTCAGTACTGGACAGAATTTGGAAGTGTGCTCAGAAGGCATTGTCCAAGACACTTCCATTTCACTGCCAGAAACAGCAAGCTGTCCCCTGTCACAGCAGTGAGATAACAGTTCTCAGGAACATTTCTTCCCAAGAGTTTGCTGAAGGAAATCGTCGGAGTCAGGGCAAAAACTGCCCAGTTTAGAAACTGAAATCCAAGATGAAAGAATCCATTCATCCAAGATGAATGGCCTTTTGAGCTGAGCAGTAAAGCCCAGTGCTGCAGGAACAGGCCCAGTGCCCATGCACTTGAGAGGAAAATGCATCATCTGCCTTCTGGCAGACCCTT
>JADMLD010000890.1:0-91649 GCA_017589585.1 Phylloscopus whistleri
GAGGATTTATTCAACCTCCTTGTATCATTTCATTCTCCAAAAAAAGGCACCCAGATCTGCATAAGGCCCTGTTCATGGATGAACTCGCCAGCTCCTGAAAAAAGCACCTGAAGAGAGCGCATGCCACACATGCAGGGCCAATGCCACATGCAACATGCAGTTGTTCCCATCCTTTGAGAAGGGCCTAAAATTGGAGAATGAAAGAAGCGGGAATGTGGGACAGAAGAAAGAACCTGGGCAAAAAAGACCAAGAGGATAGGTCAGCGCTGCTTGCCCGGGACCAGTCAAAGGATGGACTCTCTCCTTGTCTCCGGAGCGGACACCTTGAGGTCAGCGATGGACCAATTGTTGGAGCTGACCTGAACTTTTGTGTATATAAGCATCTAGGTTTTTATTTCATAGATATATAAGTTTTCTATATAGAAATATTATCCTGTAGGCTTTATCAAATATCTTGTAGAATAGTAAAATTCAATAAAACAAAATAAACTAATATAAAAAATATCAAGAGAGGGGCAAAGGAACAATTTTGTGATTGATCTACACAGCACTGGGAGGGGACCACTCAAATCCAGGTCTCCAGCATTGAAAATGCCACAGCTTTTCCTGGTGCTAAAATCTCCAAACAAAACACAACACAAACCCCAAACCCAAGCAGTCATGTTTGAATTTTCTGTGACTGTCGGCTGAGAGAAGCTGCAGGGCAGTGCTGATGGTCTCTTGTCTGCACACTCCTTGTCTTTGCTCATCTCAGGGCTCCACAAAGCCAGCTGAGGGTTTCTTCCTGCTCTTGCCTGTGCTGAGACCAAAGAGCCTTGGGTGCCCAGTGCTGTAAGCAGCAGAGCTGGTGAAAGTCACTGCACACCAACGCAGCCTTCCCCTCCAAGGCTCCAAAAGTACAAGGGCACAAAGCTGTAGCCTAAGCTGGATTTGGCCTGAGATCCCCTCTTCACTGTCACACCTTGCAAGTCAGCAAAATCCACACGGACAGTGCTGGGGACATTCCAGCACTGACTTTCACTACAAGACTTTCCATTTCCGACAAGAAAAATTCCGATTTTTCCTTCTGCTTGGAATGGGATGGATTCTCTTGGCTGATGGATTTGGCACAAAGCTTCTCCTCACACGGAAACGCTTCTGGGCAACCTGAAACTCTTGTGCCCAAGCAACAACCCCTTTTGTCCCACTGGATCATGGGAAGCACAGTGCAAAAAGCAGCACCTTTCTCTCCTCTGCGAGGAGCTGGCTTCACAGCCCAACCTCCTGACACCATGCAGATGGTCCCAGAAGGGAGGTTGTAGCTTGGTGGGGGTCATTCTCTTAGCCCAGGGAACAAACAACATGACGAGAGGAAAATGACCTGAGGTTGCACCGCATGAGCTTTTGATGGGATCTCGAAGAAATATTCCTGCAAAAGATAAAGATATCAAGCTTGGGAACAGGCTGCCTGGGGAAACGGCTGAGTCACCAACCTCAGAAAGGTTGAAAAGTCATGTGCACGTGGCGTTTGGGGACCTGGCTGATTGGTGCTGCAGGCAGTGTTAAGTTTGCACTTGGGCTGTGTGATCTTCAGGGACTTTTTCAACCTCGCTGACTACGAGGTTGAAGTGCAGCTCAAGCAGTGAGGAATCAAAGCTTCCACTCAATGACCCTCAAGGGTGCCGTCCAACACGGCTACCTAGGAGATTGGCAGTGGAGGGCAGATGAAAAGAAATGCAAAAGAAAGAACAGTGGGAGTTCTTTGAAGAAGATTCACTCAAAGGCAGCCTTAAGCACAACACCAGGGCCGCTCTGAGTGGCTGAGGCAGGGTGGGGACAAAGGGTGGGGCTGGCCGGGTTGTGATGTGCTGTGACACCTGTGACATCACGGGGGACATGTCACAAAGGGGGCAGCTCTAAAAGGCCCCCGCAGGTAACGCTGGCCCAGGATTGCTTCGGCAAGCGGTGAGTGCGCATGTGCTGGGGAGGCTGGGCTGGGGACAAGGGCCGGGCAGAAAGGCTGCACCCGGGGCTGGGGCTCCCCCTGCATGCAGGGACAGCCCCTCATGGGAGAGCCTTGGGCAGGCCACGCTGCTGCTGCTGCTGCTGCTGGGGCAGCGGGACAGGCCTTGCTGCCTGCCAGCTGTCTGGGGCCCTGTCCTTCCTGCCCCCACATCCATGAGCAGCCTGCCCTCCCTCCAGCAAGCAGTAGTTCCCTCCCTCCCAGCCCCACTCAAGGCCTTCTCTCCATCCTCCTGCAGACCATGAATTCCGTTGCATTCCTTTTCGTGCTCTTGAGAAGCCTCATCCAGTACCCACAGCCCGTGGGTGATGTTTGGGATGAGGAAACACGTCTGCGCATGGAAGTGCGTGCAAAGTACCTGGAATGGGAGAGGATTCGGCTGGAGCGGGAGGTGGAGCAGCTCAACCTGAAGCAGGTGCAGCTCTTGCAGCTCTTGTCTGTTGCTGTGCTCCTGGCCCTTCTCTTGGTGCTCTGGTGTATTGGGTGTAAAAACAGCCTGAGGAGAGAGGAGATGGAAGACAAAAACAATGGTGCAAATGAAGAGGAAGTCAGAAATGTGGCTGCAAATGGAGGAGAAGATGTCGGAAATAAAGAAGACGATGCCAATCAGGGGGAAGACAACAATGAGGACGGCCATGCACAGGAAGCCGGCAATGTTGCTGCAGCAGAAGAGGGTGATGCTGGAAATGAAGAGGAAGCTGGCAACATTGCTGCTAATGAAGAAGATGATATTGAAAAAGAAGTGGTCAATGAGGCTGCAAATGCAGGAAACAACAACAAGGAGGCAAATGAAGTCCGGGAAGAAGGAAATGACTTTGATGAGAACGTTGGAAGAATTATAATGGAGCGCATCGAGTGGCCTGTACAGGACCTGCAGAAAGGCTGCGAGTGGACAACTGGGCTCCTGGACAATTACACAACTTACTTTGAACACGTCTTGGCCAACAGCTTCTACCCAGTCCTGCAACGAGCCATCGGGGTGGGCAGTGCCTTTGAAGGCTGGAGTCCCCGTGAGCAGGATGTTGTCTATCGTGTGCTCATCCCCATGACTCCTCCGCCAGGCCACAGTTTCCACCTGGAGCTGGACTCTGCAGGGCAGCGGCCGGTGAGGAACTTCCGTGTGCGCGTGCAGCTGGAGTGCACCTGCACGAGAGAGCAGCAGGGGCAGAACATGCTGTGCTTCCTGCACCAGCCCGAGGAGGAGCTGAGGAGCAATCAGGATCCCAGCCTCCTAGATACCCTGTGCACCGACGCCTATCTCGATGTGCACAAAACTGCCCGCTGGTTCTGCCAGCTGGTGAGAGCAATCTGGCCGGCTCTGCCTCAGTCACACAGCTGGCATTTAACGCTGCTGCCCTCCGGATGCTCCTGCCAATTCAAGGTGACCAATGGCACAGAAAGCTTCAGGATCGAGATGCTGTTCGGGGTGCGGAGAGATGACTCGCACATCTTTGTCAGCAGCCAGACTAGAGAGGCCTACACGCCAAGCACAACCTGGCCCGAGACTTATGCCGTGGCAGAGATGGAGTTCTTCAAGCACATTGCCAGGCAGGCCCCTGCTGACAGTATGCACCTCAAATGCCTGCAGTTCTTCACCCGTCTCCAGCTGGGCATAGGCATTTCCACCTACACTATGAAGACCATCGTCATGCACCTGCTCAATGTCGTCCCCCTGTCACAGTGGCGCAGGAGAGATTTCCTGCCGCGACTGGTGGATATCATCGACATCCTGGGCTTATGTGTGCGAGCCAAAAGCCTCAACCACTTCATTGTGGGTAACCGGAGGCTTCCTCAGGACATCCGTGTACCCCGAGTTGTTCAGATGGGTGAGACATGCAATCTCCTCCAGCACCTGGCGCAGCAATCGGCCGCCCACAGGCAGGCGATGAGCGAGTACCAGGTTCTGCGACAGTGGTTCAAAAGAATCCTTCTGGCTGAACATTGAATCTGTGAAGGCGAGGAGTCACGGCTAGGAGCGCAGAGCTGTGCTTGGGCTGCTCCCACCTTACAGCAGAGATCCACCTCCCAGTACAAATTTGGTGCTTGAAGGAGAAGAGGATGCGTGCAAAGCTCCGGCCAGGGTCCCACAGCCTCTCCTGACACCTCAGCCAGTGGAGGGCCATGGGAGGATTTATTCAACCTCGTTGTATCATTTCATTCTCCAAAAAAAGGCACCCAGATCTGCATAAGGCCCTGTTCATGGATGAACTCGCCAGCTCCTGAAAAAGCACCTGAAGAGAGCGCATGCCACACATGCAGGGCCAATGCCACATGCAACATGCAGTTGTTCCCATCCTTTGAGAAGGGCCTAAAATTGGAGAATGAAAGAAGCGGGAATGTGGGACAGAAGAAAGAACCTGGGCAAAAAAGACCAAGAGGATAGGTCAGCGCTGCTTGCCCGGGACCAGTCAAAGGATGGACTCTCTCCTTGTCTCCGGAGCGGACACCTTGAGGTCAGCGATGGACCAATTGTATTGGAGCTGACCTGAACTTTTGTGTATATAAGCATCTAGGTTTTTATTTCATAGATATGTAAGTTTTCTATATAGAAATATTATCCTGTAGGCTTTATCAAATATCTTGTAGAATAGTAAAATTCAATAAAACAATAAACTAATATAAAAAATATCAAGAGAGGGGCAAAGGAACAATTTTGTGATTGATCTACACAGCACTGGGAGGGGACCACTCAAATCCAGGTCTCCAGCATTGAAAATGCCACAGCTTTTCCTGGTGCTAAAATCTCCAAACAAAACACAACACAAACCCCAAACCCAAGCAGTCAGGTTTGAATTTTCTGTGACTGTCGGCTGAGAGAAGCTGCAGGGCAGTGCTGATGGTCTCTTGTCTGCACACTCCTTGTCTTTGCTCATCTCAGGGCTCCACAAAGCCAGCTGAGGGTTTAGTCCTGCTCTTGCCTGTGCTGAGACCAAAGAGCCTTGGGGTGCCCAGTGCTGTAAGCAGCAGAGCTGGTGAAAGTCACTGCACACCAACGCAGCCTTCCCCTCCAAGGCTCCAAAAGTACAAGGGCACAAAGCTGTAGCCTAAGCTGGATTTGGCCTGAGATCCCCTCTTCACTGTCACACCTTGCAAGTCAGCAAAATCCACACGGACAGTGCTGGGGACATTCCAGCACTGACTTTCACTACAAGACTTTCCATTTCCGACAAGAAAAATTCCGATTTTTCCTTCTGCTTGGAATGGGATGGATTCTCTTGGCTGATGGATTTGGCACAAAGCTTCTCCTCACACGGAAACGCTTCTGGGCAACCTGAAACTCTTGTGCCCAAGCAACAACCCCTTTTGTCCCACTGGATCATGGGAAGCACAGTGCAAAAAGCAGCACCTTTCTCTCCTCTGCGAGGAGCTGGCTTCACAGCCCAACCTCCTGACACCATGCAGATGGTCCCAGAAGGGAGGTTGTAGCTTGGTGGGGGTCGTTCTCTTAGCCCAGGGAACAAACAACATGATGAGAGGAAAATGACCTGAGGTTGCACCGCATGAGCTTTTGATGGGATCTCGAAGAAATATTCCTGCAAAAGATAAAGATATCAAGCTTGGGAACAGGCTGCCTGGGGAAACGGCTGAGTCACCAACCTCAGAAAGGTTGAAAAGTCATGTGCACGTGGCGTTTGGGGACCTGGCTGATTGGTGCTGCAGGCAGTGTTAAGTTTGCACTTGGGCTGTGTGATCTTCAGGGACTTTTTCAACCTCGCTGACTACGAGGTTGAAGTGCAGCTCAAGCAGTGAGGAATCAAAGCTTCCACTCAATGACCCTCAAGGGTGCCGTCCAACACGGCTACCTAGGAGATTGGCAGTGGAGGGCAGATGAAAAGAAATGCAAAAGAAAGAACAGTGGGAGTTCTTTGAAGAAGATTCACTCAAAGGCAGCCTTAAGCACAACACCAGGGCCGCTCTGAGTGGCTGAGGCAGGGTGGGGACAAAGGGTGGGGCTGGCCGGGTTGTGATGTGCTGTGACACCTGTGACATCACGGGGGACATGTCACAAAGGGGGCAGCTCTAAAAGGCCCCCGCAGGTAACGCTGGCCCAGGATTGCTTCGGCAAGCGGTGAGTGCGCATGTGCTGGGGAGGCTGGGCTGGGGACAAGGGCCGGGGCAGAAAGGCTGCACCCGGGGCTGGGGGCTCCCCCTGCATGCAGGGACAGCCCCTCATGGGAGAGCCTTGGGCAGGCCACGCTGCTGCTGCTGCTGCTGCTGCTGCTGGGGCAGCAGGACAGGCCTTGCTGCCTGCCAGCTGTCTGGGGCCCTGTCCTTCCTGCCCCCACATCCATGAGCAGCCTGCCCTCCCTCCAGCAAGCAGTAGTTCCCTCCCTCCCAGCCCCACTCAAGGCCTTCTCTCCATCCTCCTGCAGACCATGAATTCCGTTGCATTCCTTTTCGTGCTCTTGAGAAGCCTCATCCAGTACCCACAGCCCGTGGGTGATGTTTGGGATGAGGAAACACGTCTGCGCATGGAAGTGCGTGCAAAGTACCTGGAATGGGAGAGGATTCGGCTGGAGCGGGAGGTGGAGCAGCTCAACCTGAAGCAGGTGCAGCTCTTGCAGCTCTTGTCTGTTGCTGTGCTCCTGGCCCTTCTCTTGGTGCTCTGGTGTATTGGGTGTAAAAACAGCCTGAGGAGAGAGGAGATGGAAGACAAAAACAATAGTGCAAATGAAGAGGAAGTCAGAAATGTGGCTGCAAATGGAGGAGAAGATGTCGGAAATAAAGAAGACGATGCCAATCAGGGGGAAGACAACAATGAGGACGGCCATGCACAGGAAGCCGGCAATGTTGCTGCAGCAGAAGAGGGTGATGCTGGAAATGAAGAGGAAGCTGGCAACATTGCTGTTAATGAAGAAGATGCTATTGAAAAAGAAGTGGTCAATGAGGCTGCAAATGCAGGAAACAACAACAAGGAGGCAAATGAAGTCCGGGAAGAAGGAAATGACTTTGATGAGAACGTTGGAAGAATTATAATGGAGCGCATCGAGTGGCCTGTACAGGACCTGCAGAAAGGCTGCGAGTGGACAACTGGGCTCCTGGACAATTACACAACTTACTTTGAACACGTCTTGGCCAACAGCTTCTACCCAGTCCTGCAACGAGCCATCGGGGTGGGCAGTGCCTTTGAAGGCTGGAGTCCCCGTGAGCAGGATGTTGTCTATCGTGTGCTCATCCCCATGACTCCTCCGCCAGGCCACAGCTTCCACCTGGAGCTGGACTCTGCAGGGCAGCGGCCGGTGAGGAACTTCCGTGTGCACGTGCAGCTGGAGTGCACCTGCACGAGAGAGCAGCAGGGGCAGAACATGCTGTGCTTCCTGCACCAGCCCGAGGAGGAGCTGAGGAGCAATCAGGATCCCAGCCTCCTAGATACCCTGTGCACCGACGCCTACCTCGATGTGCACAAAACTGCCCGCTGGTTCTGCCAGCTGGTGAGAGCAATCTGGCCGGCTCTGCCTCAGTCACACAGCTGGCATTTAACGCTGCTACCCTCCGGACGCTCCTGCCAATTCAAGGTGACCAATGGCACAGAAAGCTTCAGGATCGAGATGCTGTTCGGGGTGCGGAGAGATGACTCGCACATCTTTGTCAGCAGCCAGACTAGAGAGGCCTACACGCCACGCACAACCTGGCCCGAGACTTATGCCGTGGCAGAGATGGAGTTCTTCAAGTACATCGCCAGGCAGGCCCCTGCTGACAGTATGCACCTCAAATGCCTGCAGTTCTTCACCCGTCTCCAGCTGGGCATAGGCATTTCCACCTACACTATGAAGACCATCGTCATGCACCTGCTCAATGTCGTCCCCGTGTCACAGTGGCGCAGGAGAGATTTCCTGCCGCGACTGGTGGATATCATCGACATCCTGGGCTTATGTGTGCGAGCCAAAAGCCTCAACCACTTCATTGTGGGTAACCGGAGGCTTCCTCGGGACATCCGTGTACCCCGAGATTTTCAGATGGGTGATGCATGCAATCTCCTCCAGCACCTGGCACAGCAATCGGCCGCCCACAGGCAGGCGATGAGCGAGTACCAGGTTCTGCGACAGTGGTTCAAAAGAATCCTTCTGGCTGAACATTGAATCTGTGAAGGCGAGGAGTCACGGCTAGGAGCGCAGAGCTGTGCTTGGGCTGCTCCCACCTGGCAGCAGAGATCCACCTCCCAGTACAAATTTGGTGCTTGAAGGAGAAGAGGATGCGTGCAAAGCTCCGGCCAGGGTCCCACAGCCTCTCCTGACACCTCAGCCAGTGGAGGGCCATGGGAGGATTTATTCAACCTCGTTGTATCATTTCATTCTCCAAAAAAAGGCACCCAGATCTGCATAAGGCCCTGTTCATGGATGAACTCGCCAGCTCCTGAAAAAGCACCTGAAGAGAGCGCATGCCACACATGCAGGGCCAATGCCACATGCAACATGCAGTTGTTCCCATCCTTTGAGAAGGGCCTAAAATTGGAGAATGAAAGAAGCGGGAATGTGGGACAGAAGAAAGAACCTGGGCAAAAAAGACCAAGAGGATAGGTCAGCGCTGCTTGCCCGGGACCAGTCAAAGGATGGACTCTCTCCTTGTCTCCGGAGCGGACACCTTGAGGTCAGCGATGGACCAATTGTATTGGAGCTGACCTGAACTTTTGTGTATATAAGCATCTAGGTTTTTATTTCATAGATATGTAAGTTTTCTATATAGAAATATTATCCTGTAGGCTTTATCAAATATCTTGTAGAATAGTAAAATTCAATAAAACAATAAACTAATATAAAAAATATCAAGAGAGGGGCAAAGGAACAATTTTGTGATTGATCTACACAGCACTGGGAGGGGACCACTCAAATCCAGGTCTCCAGCATTGAAAATGCCACAGCTTTTCCTGGTGCTAAAATCTCCAAACAAAACACAACACAAACCCCAAACCCAAGCAGTCATGTTTGAATTTTCTGTGACTGTCGGCTGAGAGAAGCTGCAGGGCAGTGCTGATGGTCTCTTGTCTGCACACTCCTTGTCTTTGCTCATCTCAGGGCTCCACAAAGCCAGCTGAGGGTTTAGTCCTGCTCTTGCCTGTGCTGAGACCAAAGAGCCTTGGGGTGCCCAGTGCTGTAAGCAGCAGAGCTGGTGAAAGTCACTGCACACCAACGCAGCCTTCCCCTCCAAGGCTCCAAAAGTACAAGGGCACAAAGCTGTAGCCTAAGCTGGATTTGGCCTGAGATCCCCTCTTCACTGTCACACCTTGCAAGTCAGCAAAATCCACACGGACAGTGCTGGGGACATTCCAGCACTGACTTTCACTACAAGACTTTCCATTTCCGACAAGAAAAATTCCGATTTTTCCTTCTGCTTGGAATGGGATGGATTCTCTTGGCTGATGGATTTGGCACAAAGCTTCTCCTCACACGGAAACGCTTCTGGGCAACCTGAAACTCTTGTGCCCAAGCAACAACCCCTTTTGTCCCACTGGATCATGGGAAGCACAGTGCAAAAAGCAGCACCTTTCTCTCCTCTGCGAGGAGCTGGCTTCACAGCCCAACCTCCTGACACCATGCAGATGGTCCCAGAAGGGAGGTTGTAGCTTGGTGGGGGTCATTCTCTTAGCCCAGGGAACAAACAACATGATGATAGGAAAATGACCTGAGGTTGCACCGCATGAGCTTTTGATGGGATCTCGAAGAAATATTCCTGCAAAAGATAAAGATATCAAGCTTGGGAACAGGCTGCCTGGGGAAACGGCTGAGTCACCAACCTCAGAAAGGTTGAAAAGTCATGTGCATGTGGCGTTTGGGGACCTGGCTGATTGGTGCTGCAGGCAGTGTTAAGTTTGCACTTGGGCTGTGTGATCTTCAGGGACTTTTTCAACCTCGCTGACTACGAGGTTGAAGTGCAGCTCAAGCAGTGAGGAATCAAAGCTTCCACTCAATGACCCTCAAGGGTGCCGTCCAACACGGCTACCTAGGAGATTGGCAGTGGAGGGCAGATGAAAAGAAATGCAAAAGAAAGAACAGTGGGAGTTCTTTGAAGAAGATTCACTCAAAGGCAGCCTTAAGCACAACACCAGGGCCGCTCTGAGTGGCTGAGGCAGGGTGGGGACAAAGGGTGGGGCTGGCCGGGTTGTGATGTGCTGTGACACCTGTGACATCACGGGGGACATGTCACAAAGGGGGCAGCTCTAAAAGGCCCCCGCAGGTAACGCTGGCCCAGGATTACTTCGGCAAGCGGTGAGTGCGCATGTGCTGGGGAGGCTGGGCTGGGGACAAGGGCCGGGGCAGAAAGGCTGCACCCGGGGCTGGGGGCTCCCCCTGCATGCAGGGACAGCCCCTCATGGGAGAGCCTTGGGCAGGCCACGCTGCTGCTGCTGCTGCTGCTGCTGCTGGGGCAGCGGGACAGGCCTTGCTGCCTGCCAGCTGTCTGGGGCCCTGTCCTTCCTGCCCCCACATCCATGAGCAGCCTGCCCTCCCTCCAGCAAGCAGTAGTTCCCTCCCTCCCAGCCCCACTCAAGGCCTTCTCTCCATCCTCCTGCAGACCATGAATTCCGTTGCATTCCTTTTCGTGCTCTTGAGAAGCCTCATCCAGTACCCACAGCCCGTGGGTGATGTTTGGGATGAGGAAACACGTCTGCGCATGGAAGTGCGTGCAAAGTACCTGGAATGGGAGAGGATTCGGCTGGAGCGGGAGGTGGAGCAGCTCAACCTGAAGCAGGTGCAGCTCTTGCAGCTCTTGTCTGTTGCTGTGCTCCTGGCCCTTCTCTTGGTGCTCTGGTGTATTGGGTGTAAAAACAGCCTGAGGAGAGAGGAGATGGAAGACAAAAACAATAGTGCAAATGAAGAGGAAGTCAGAAATGTGGCTGCAAATGGAGGAGAAGATGTCGGAAATAAAGAAGACGATGCCAATCAGGGGGAAGACAACAATGAGGACGGCCATGCACAGGAAGCCGGCAATGTTGCTGCAGCAGAAGAGGGTGATGCTGGAAATGAAGAGGAAGCTGGCAACATTGCTGTTAATGAAGAAGATGCTATTGAAAAAGAAGTGGTCAATGAGGCTGCAAATGCAGGAAACAACAACAAGGAGGCAAATGAAGTCCGGGAAGAAGGAAATGACTTTGATGAGAACGTTGGAAGAATTATAATGGAGCGCATCGAGTGGCCTGTACAGGACCTGCAGAAAGGCTGCGAGTGGACAACTGGGCTCCTGGACAATTACACAACTTACTTTGAACACGTCTTGGCCAACAGCTTCTACCCAGTCCTGCAACGAGCCATCGGGGTGGGCAGTGCCTTTGAAGGCTGGAGTCCCCGTGAGCAGGATGTTGTCTATCGTGTGCTCATCCCCATGACTCCTCCGCCAGGCCACAGCTTCCACCTGGAGCTGGACTCTGCAGGGCAGCGGCCGGTGAGGAACTTCCGTGTGCACGTGCAGCTGGAGTGCACCTGCACGAGAGAGCAGCAGGGGCAGAACATGCTGTGCTTCCTGCACCAGCCCGAGGAGGAGCTGAGGAGCAATCAGGATCCCAGCCTCCTAGATACCCTGTGCACCGACGCCTACCTCGATGTGCACAAAACTGCCCGCTGGTTCTGCCAGCTGGTGAGAGCAATCTGGCCGGCTCTGCCTCAGTCACACAGCTGGCATTTAACGCTGCTACCCTCCGGACGCTCCTGCCAATTCAAGGTGACCAATGGCACAGAAAGCTTCAGGATCGAGATGCTGTTCGGGGTGCGGAGAGATGACTCGCACATCTTTGTCAGCAGCCAGACTAGAGAGGCCTACACGCCACGCACAACCTGGCCCGAGACTTATGCCGTGGCAGAGATGGAGTTCTTCAAGTACATCGCCAGGCAGGCCCCTGCTGACAGTATGCACCTCAAATGCCTGCAGTTCTTCACCCGTCTCCAGCTGGGCATAGGCATTTCCACCTACACTATGAAGACCATCGTCATGCACCTGCTCAATGTCGTCCCCGTGTCACAGTGGCGCAGGAGAGATTTCCTGCCGCGACTGGTGGATATCATCGACATCCTGGGCTTATGTGTGCGAGCCAAAAGCCTCAACCACTTCATTGTGGGTAACCGGAGGCTTCCTCAGGACATCCGTGTACCCCGAGATTTTCAGATGGGTGATGCATGCAATCTCCTCCAGCACCTGGCACAGCAATCGGCCGCCCACAGGCAGGCGATGAGCGAGTACCAGGTTCTGCGACAGTGGTTCAAAAGAATCCTTCTGGCTGAACATTGAATCTGTGAAGGCGAGGAGTCACAGCTAGGAGCGCAGAGCTGTGCTTGGGCTGCTCCCACCTGGCAGCAGAGATCCACCTCCCAGTACAAATTTGGTGCTTGAAGGAGAAGAGGATGCGTGCAAAGCTCCGGCCAGGGTCCCACAGCCTCTCCTGACACCTCAGCCAGTGGAGGGCCATGGGAGGATTTATTCAACCTCGTTGTATCATTTCATTCTCCAAAAAAAGGCACCCAGATCTGCATAAGGCCCTGTTCATGGATGAACTCGCCAGCTCCTGAAAAAGCACCTGAAGAGAGCGCATGCCACACATGCAGGGCCAATGCCACATGCAACATGCAGTTGTTCCCATCCTTTGAGAAGGGCCTAAAATTGGAGAATGAAAGAAGCGGGAATGTGGGACAGAAGAAAGAACCTGGGCAAAAAAGACCAAGAGGATAGGTCAGCGCTGCTTGCCCGGGACCAGTCAAAGGATGGACTCTCTCCTTGTCTCCGGAGCGGACACCTTGCGGTCAGCGATGGACCAATTGTATTGGAGCTGACCTGAACTTTTGTGTATATAAGCATCTAGGTTTTTATTTCATAGATATGTAAGTTTTCTATATAGAAATATTATCCTGTAGGCTTTATCAAATATCTTGTAGAATAGTAAAATTCAATAAAACAATAAACTAATATAAAAAATATCAAGAGAGGGGCAAAGGAACAATTTTGTGATTGATCTACACAGCACTGGGAGGGGACCACTCAAATCCAGGTCTCCAGCATTGAAAATGCCACAGCTTTTCCTGGTGCTAAAATCTCCAAACAAAACACAACACAAACCCCAAACCCAAGCAGTCAGGTTTGAATTTTCTGTGACTGTCGGCTGAGAGAAGCTGCAGGGCAGTGCTGATGGTCTCTTGTCTGCACACTCCTTGTCTTTGCTCATCTCAGGGCTCCACAAAGCCAGCTGAGGGTTTAGTCCTGCTCTTGCCTGTGCTGAGACCAAAGAGCCTTGGGGTGCCCAGTGCTGTAAGCAGCAGAGCTGGTGAAAGTCACTGCACACCAACGCAGCCTTCCCCTCCAAGGCTCCAAAAGTACAAGGGCACAAAGCTGTAGCCTAAGCTGGATTTGGCCTGAGATCCCCTCTTCACTGTCACACCTTGCAAGTCAGCAAAATCCACACGGACAGTGCTGGGGACATTCCAGCACTGACTTTCACTACAAGACTTTCCATTTCCGACAAGAAAAATTCCGATTTTTCCTTCTCCTTGGAATGGGATGGATTCTCTTGGCTGATGGATTTGGCACAAAGCTTCTCCTCACACGGAAACGCTTCTGGGCAACCTGAAACTCTTGTGCCCAACTGACAATCTCTTTTGTCCCACTGGATCATGGGAAGCACAGTGCAAAAAGCAGCACCTTTCTCTCCTCTGCGAGGAGCTGGCTTCAGAGCCCAACCTCCTGACTCCATGCAGATGGTCCCAGAAGGGAGGTTGTAGCTTGGTGGGGGTCATTCTCTTAGCCCAGGGAACAAACAACATGATGATAGGAAAATGACCTGAGGTTGCACCGCATGAGCTTTTGATGGGATCTCGAAGAAATATTCCTGCAAAAGATAAAGATATCAAGCTTGGGAACAGGCTGCCTGGGGAAACGGCTGAGTCACCAACCTCAGAAAGGTTGAAAAGTCATGTGCAGGTGGCGTTTGGGGACCTGGCTGATTGGTGCTGCAGGCAGTGTTAAGTTTGCACTTGGGCTGTGTGATCTTCAGGGACTTTTTCAACCTCGCTGACTACGAGGTTGAAGTGCAGCTCAAGCAGTGAGGAATCAAAGCTTCCACTCAATGACCCTCAAGGGTGCCGTCCAACACGGCTACCTAGGAGATTGGCAGTGGAGGGCAGATGAAAAGAAATGCAAAAGAAAGAACAGTGGGAGTTCTTTGAAGAAGATTCACTCAAAGGCAGCCTTAAGCACAACACCAGGGCCGCTCTGAGTGGCTGAGGCAGGGTGTGGACAAAGGGTGGGGCTGGCCGGGTTGTGATGTGCTGTGACACCTGTGACATCACGGGGGACATGTCACAAAGGGGGCAGCTCTAAAAGGCCCCCGCAGGTAACGCTGGCCCAGGATTGCTTCGGCAAGCGGTGAGTGCGCATGTGCTGGGGAGGCTGGGCTGGGGACAAGGGCCGGGGCAGAAAGGCTGCACCCGGGGCTGGGGGCTCCCCCTGCATGCAGGGACAGCCCCTCATGGGAGAGCCTTGGGCAGGCCACGCTGCTGCTGCTGCTGCTGCTGGGGCAGTGGGACAGGCCTTGCTGCCTGCCAGCTGTCTGGGGCCCTGTCCTTCCTGCCCCCACATCCATGAGCAGCCTGCCCTCCCTCCAGCAAGCAGTAGTTCCCTCCCTCCCAGCCCCACTCAAGGCCTTCTCTCCATCCTCCTGCAGACCATGAATTCCGTTGCATTCCTTTTCGTGCTCTTGAGAAGCCTCATCCAGTACCCACAGCCTGTGGGTGATGTTTGGGATGAGGAAACACGTCTGCGCATGGAAGTGCGTGCAAAGTACCTGGAATGGGAGAGGATTCGGCTGGAGCGGGAGGTGGAGCAGCTCAACCTGAAGCAGGTGCAGCTCTTGCAGCTCTTGTCTGTTGCTGTGCTCCTGGCCCTTCTCTTGGTGCTCTGGTGTATTGGGTGTAAAAACAGCCTGAGGAGAGAGGAGATGGAAGACAAAAACAATGGTGCAAATGAAGAGGAAGTCAGAAATGTGGCTGCAAATGGAGGAGAAGATGTTGGAAACGAAGGAGACGATGCGAATCGGGGGGAAGACAATGAGGACGGCCATGCACAGGAAGCCGGCAATGTTGCTGCAGCAGAAGAGGGTGGTGCCGGAAATGAAGAGGAAGCTGGCAACATTGCTGTTAATGAAGAAGATGATATTGAAAAAGAAGTGGTCAATGAGGCTGCAAATGCAGGAAACAACAACAAGGAGGCAAATGAAGTTGGAGAAGAAGGAAATGACTTTGATGAGAACATTGGAAGAATTATAATGGAGCGCATCGAGTGGCCTGGACAGGACCTGCAGAAAGGCTGCGAGTGGACAACTGGGCTCCTGGACAATTACACAACTTACTTTGAACACGTCTTGGCCAACAGCTTCTACCCAGTCCTGCAACGAGCCATCGGGGTGGGCAGTGCCTTTGAAGGCTGGAGTCCCCGTGAGCAGGATGTTGTCTATCGTGTGCTCATCCCCATGACTCCTCCGCCAGGCCACAGTTTCCACCTGGAGCTGGACTCTGCAGGGCAGTGGCCGGTGAGGAACTTCCGTGTGCGCGTGCAGCTGGAGTGCACCTGCACGAGGGAGCAGCAGGGGCAGAACATGCTGTGCTTCCTGCACCACCCTGAGGAGGAGCTGAGGAGCAATCAGGATCCCAGCCTCCTAGATACCCTGTGTACCAACGCCTACCTCGATGTGCACAAAACTGCCCGCTGGTTCTGCCAGCTGGTGAGAGCAATCTGGCCGGCTCTGCCTCAGTCACACAGCTGGCATTTAACGCTGCTGCCCTCCAGACGCTCCTGCCAATTCAAGGTGACCAATGGCACAGAAAGCTTCAGGATCGAGATGCTGTTCGGGGTGCGGAGAGATGACTCGCACATCTTTGTCAGCAGCCAGACTAGAGAGGCCTACACGCCAAGCACAACCTGGCCCGAGACTTATGCCGTGGCAGAGATGGAGTTCTTCAAGCACATCGCCAGGCAGGCCCCTGCTGACAGTATGCACCTCAAATGCCTGCAGTTCTTCACCCGTCTCCAGCTGGGCATAGGCATTTCCACCTACACTATGAAGACCATCGTCATGCACCTGCTCAATGTCGTCCCCGTGTCACAGTGGCGCAGGAGAGATTTCCTGCCGCGACTGGTGGATATCATCGACATCCTGGGCTTATGTGTGCGAGCCAAAAGCCTCAACCACTTCATTGTGGGTAACTGGAGGCTTCCTCAGGACATCCGTGTACCCCGAGATGTTCAGATGGGTGAGACATGCAATCTCCTCCAGCACCTGGCACAGCAATCGGCCGCCCACAGGCAGGCGATGAGCGAGTACCAGGTTCTGCGACAGTGGTTCAAAAGAATCCTTCTGGCTGAACATTGAATCAGTGAAGGCGAGGAGTCACGGCTAGTAGCGCAGAGCTGTACTTGGGCTGCTCCCACCTGGCAGCAGAGATCCACCTCCCAGTACAAATTTGGTGCTTGAAGGAGAAGAGGATGCGAGCAAAGGCTCCCGCCGAGGTCCCACAGCCTCTCCTGACACCTCAGCCGGTGGAGGGCCATGGGAGGATTTATTCGACCTCCTTGTATCATTTCATTCCCCAAGAAAAGGCACCCAGATCTGCATAAGGCCCTGCTCATGGATGAACTCGCCAGCTCCTGAAAAAGCACCTGAAGAGAGCACACGCCACACATGCAGGGCCAAACGCCACGTGCAACATGCAGTTGTTCCCATCCTTTGAGAAGGGCCAAATATTGGAGAATGAAAGAAGTGGGAATATGGGACAGAAAAAGAACCTGGGCAAAAAAGACCAAGAGGATAAGTCAGCGCAGCTTGCCCGGGACCAGTCAATGGATGGACTCTCTCCTTGTCTCCGGAGTGGACACCTTTAGGTCAGCGATGGACCAGCTGTGTTGGAGCTGACTTGAAATTTTGTACATATAAGCATCTAGGTTTTTATTTCATAGGTATATATGTCTTGTATATAGAAATTATATACTGTAGGCTTTATCAATTATCTTGTAGAATAGCAAAATTCAATAAAACTATAAACTAATATAAAAAATATCAAGAGACAAAATATGTCTTTATTATATAATGATTAAAAGCAATTCCACTGAGTTTGAAATAAATTGCTGTTTTAATAATAAGAATGATACAGCACATATTTTGCATCACTATCTGTTCCCACCCACATTTATTTAACCCTCCACTTAGCGCATTGATGAGTGGAAGCCGGAAACTGCTTTGCTCCTGTCTCAATAAAATGGAATATTGCATAGTCTGGAGTATGCAAGACTTGACTGATCTCAGCCAGACCTATAGTATTGGTGAATGGCATGCACTGTGAATCTGGGCCTGTGAACTGTCTGCTTGAACTCAAGCAATCTCACAGTGCTGCCTTGGCTCTAAACACAAGTGAAACCCAGGCACCCGCAGCCTGTCTGATCACAGAATCACAGAATGGCTGGGCTCGGAAGTGAAATGGATAAAAGACCCCAAGTTATGCACTGTATGTTGTATGTTGTATTGTTATACTGTTGGCCATAAAGTTTATGCTGTTACTTACCAGTTTTTTCAAACTGGTTGTACCAAATCTGTACTCTCAGATCCCAGTCTCCAATATTCCAAGTTGTATATTCCCTTCTCCTGCAAATCCCGAATTCCCTTCTCCCCCAAATCCCAAATTCCCCATTTCCTTCCGTCGGGCTAGGCCTCCGCTGCTCCCCACCTGTTCATCAAACTGCTGACACCACCTAACAGGGAAATCAAGGGACTGCTATGATGCATTGCTCCAAGTGGAACTCCAGTTAAGGCCTAAAAGCCCCTAAAACAACGAGCCAACACCAAATCTGGACCTAGGAACGACACTACTGTGTAAGCAGGACATCCAGCGACCTGTGGATGGTTTCCACACTCTCGCTATGACCTAGAGAGCACTTTGAAAAGCAGACACCCCTGGACCACACTAGCCAAATTGAATTTCTGGGAACTCCTGTGAGGAAGGAATCCTGACTCTGCAGCGCAGATTTGAATTGCACCTCCTCCTCTGTGGTGTCCAGTGGGAGCAGCGGCGGTGTGCGCATCCCCTCGAGCCCCCTACCCAGTGGTGTCTTTGATAAAGGCCTTTTGCAAAGGACCTGGTCTCCTGGCCCATTCCTAACAGGAAGGGCCCTTAGACGTTGTCTTGTTCCAGCCATGCTGCCAAGGCCAGGGACACCTTCCGCTAGGCCAGGTTGCTCCAAGCCCCATCCAGCCTGGCCGAGAACACTGCCCAGGGTGGGGCAGGCACAGCTTCTGTGGGCAGTGCGGGCCAGGGCCTCAGCAGCCTCAGAGGCCACAATTGCTTCCACATCTCCAGCCTAAGCCCGCCCTCTGTCAGTGGGAAGCCACTGGCCCTGGTGCTGTCCCTGCAGGCCCTTGTACACAGCCCCTCTGCAGGTCTCTGCTGGGCCTCGTGCAGGGACTGAAAGGCCGCAGGAGGGGCCCCTGGAGAAGCCCTTGGAGAGCACCGGGGCCAGGAGTGCTGCCGTGAGGGCAGCAAGCAGGGCCTGGCACGTCCGTCCCTGCAGGAGGGCACAGGGCAGGCACTGAGGCCCGGCCAGCTGGAGCAGGGAGCTCTGGAGTGCGGCCGGCAGAGAGCCCTGGGCTCCCGCAGCTCTGCACCCCTCAGGGCTGAGGCAGCTGTCCAGGCACAGCCGGCCGGGGACACGCGGCCACCCCGGGGACACCCACAGGGGGACCCTGCTCTGGGGCCAGGCCAGGCCACAGCAGGGAGCACCCGATGGGGCTGTGCCCAGGGAGGGAAGGGCTCTGCCCAGGGACAGGGCTCTGGGAGCAGGACAGCAGGGACAGCTGTGCCGGCCACAGGCAGAGGGGGACACGTGGCTGCAGTCACAGTCAGGGTCACAGAGGAACCTTCTCACTCTCTGCAACTCCCACACAGGACGGTTGGGCTAGTGCAGGTCAGGCTCTGCTCCCAGCAAACATGGGAGAGGACAAGAGCAAATAGCCTCAAGTTCTGCCAGGGGAGGCTTAGGTTGGGCATTAGGGAAAAATGTCACCTCTGAAAGAGTTGTCAAGCACTGGCACAGGCTGCCCATGGAATTGGTGGAATTGTCATTGCCTGAGGCACTTAAGGAATGTGTGGATGGGGCACTTGAAAACATGGTTTTGAGGTGGACATGTCAGTGTCAGCTTTGTGCCCTCCGACTTGATGGCAGGACAAATCTGGGGCGGGACTCAGCCCAGATGCTGGCAGCTGTGAGCTGACTCAAGCCATACGCGAGCCTTCCACCTTGGCTAGCACCAGTGCTGGCAGCTCAGCCACTGGCAACATGCCCCCTGAGCCTACGGCAGAGCCCTTTTAGGGTCAAGCTGGGGCAAGGGAGGGCGGTGGGCAGCTCTCCCAGCCCCTGTGCACAAGATAGAAAGGAGAAAAGTTGTTACTTATCAACCCCTTGAAGTGACACATCCTAACAGAGGAAAGAGAGGGGCAAAGGAAGAATTTTGCGATTCATCTACACAGCACTGGGAGGGGACCACTCAAATCCAGGTCTCCAGCATTGAAAATGCCACAGCTTTTCCTGGTGCTAAAATCTCCAAACAAAACACAGCACCAACCCCAAACCCAAGCAGTCATGTTTGAATTTTCTGTGACTGTTGGCTGAGAGAAGCTGCAGGGCAGTGCTGATGGTCTCTTGTCTGCACACTCCTTGTCTTTGCTCATCTCAGGGCTCCACAAAGCCAGCTGAGGGTTTAGTCCTGCTCTTGCCTGTGCTGAGACCAAAGAGCCTTGGGGTGCCCAGTGCTGTAAGCAGCAGAGCTGGTGAAAGTCACTGCACACCAACGCAGCCTTCCCCTCCAAGGCTCCAAAAGTACAAGGGCACAAAGCTGTAGCCTAAGCTGGATTTGGCCTGAGATCCCCTCTTCACTGTCATGCCTTGCAAGTTAGCAAAATCCACACGGACAGTGCTGGGGACATTTATCTCTTGTAACTCTGGAAGGAGTGGGGGGCGGGGGGGGGGGGGGCGGGAGGGGCGGGTGCCTTCTGATAATGGGCCATTAACACCTCCCCGGACTATACCCTCCCCAGAGCCCCCAGAGCGGTGCATCTGCATTCCATCATCCTATTGTGAGATGCCCCACCCAGTGGGGGGCGTCAACGATTCCTGCCTGGAAAAAACTGAGACTGGGGAACAGGAACTCTCTTGCTTCACCCCGATTTCTGGGAGGAAGACCGGACCTCATCTCACCATCACCAAACCCCTTCTCACCACCCCAGCTCCTTTTGCTACAGGATCATCTCTACCTCAACAGAACCACATCTGCCACTCCAGGAGGACTGACTTTTGGACTGCTTCCAACACCCTGACCAACAGGGCATCAGGTTGTAGCTCTGACTCTGTCAGGGCTTTCCAAAATTGTTGTTTGTTTGTTTGCTGGTTTGGTGGAGTGGTTTTGTTTTTCTACCACATTTGTATTATTGATATTCCTAGTAAAGAACTGTTATTCCTATTCCCAAATCTTTGCCTGAGAGCCCTTAATTGAAAATTTATAATTTGGCGGGGGTGAGGGGTTTGCATTCTCCATTCTAAGGGAAACCCCAGTTTCCCTGGCAGATACCTGTCTTTTCAAACCAAGACAGCAGCATTTGATGGTTTTGTCCCTCTCAGCAAGGGGCTGAGAGAGCCCCAAAATCCTGCAAATCCCACACCCGTCTGCTCAACAACCTGGCCGGGACGCTCCTCCTCTTTCCTGCCTTGCTGTGGATGGACAGTGGCCGGGTGCCCCGCACCCACCAGAGCCTCCCTCTCACTGCCCTCTGCCCCTGGACGGGGAGGGAAATTTCAACAAAATTTTTCTGGGTTGAGACAAGGACCAGGAGAGATGGCTCATCAAATCCTGTCATGGGCAAAACCAGCGTCGGAATTAGAGAAATGAATTGAATTTATTGGTGAGAAAATCAGAGCAGGATTAGGAGAAGTCAAGTAAACCTTTCAATTCACCTTCCCCCTGTTATTAATATCTATGTAGTCATTTGGCTTCTGCCATTTTATTGTGTTTTGCTAATTATTTTGATATAATACAAATTTGCAAATTATTTTGCAATTACACAGGTTGTAACCACTTTTTAACTGCTTTTGATCAAGTAGAATTTGTCAGCCTTTTTACCCTAACCCCTGTGTAGATTCCTTATTTTGGTGTGATAAATATATTCCAGTTTAGGCTCTTGTAAAATATCAAAATAGAGACTGTGTGCTGTGTATTGTAACATGAACTGTTGCAGAAGTAGCTGATGCCTTTATTTGTGTAGCTGACAATGGTGAGAATAACTCAAAAGATTTTGTGAAATTGCTGATGTTGATTGAGTGTACTGGTGGAGAATCTTATCTGTATGATAAAATTGAAAAGAACCAAGTAAATAAAAAAATAAAAACAAAAAAGAAAATAAAAGTAAAAGTAAATAAAAGTAAAAAATAAGAAGTATAAAAATAAATAAAAATTGAATAGAAAGAATGCAAAGAGGAATTTAACACTGACTCTCTGGTTACCAAGATCTGCCAAACCACAGAACAGGGGGCCTTGTGAGGAAGTAAAATATATCAATTTCATCTGCAGGATGGCATTGTAGCAGTTTCAGGTTTGCAAGTTTCTGTATCCGAGTCACAGCAGCAATTAGTGCAGTGGTTTGAGAGCCCACTGGAATTATTTATCTTTTTTCTACTGTGAGATAAGATTAGGAGAAAAGCAAAGCAGGCGCAAAACTGAAAAGGGTATATGATGAAATTGATGGCTAGCAAAAGTCCAAAGAGGAAAGTATCCGGAGACTTCAGCAGTTTTGAGGCACGTGGTTTATTATGCGTGGGGATGCAGCCTAACCAAGGAAAGTCTAGAGGGGTCAGGATCCAGCAGGGCAAGAGGCCGGATCACTTGTTACATTCTATTTTAACTCTTTCTATCATGAATATTCTAATGAGCATTAACCAATCACCTCAGGATACAAAAACTAACAACATTTACATACAGCCTATAGGGACTACTACATTACCATGCTAATCTACATACTAAAAACCTGAAGAACCACCTTTTCCCTGATACCTGAGAAGTCCAAACCTCTTCTGTTTGGGGAGGAGCATTGCTCAATTACCAGAGCCCTGGTAATTGACTCAGCCAATCCAATCATCTTCCTGCTTAGCGTATTACAGCTCAAATTTTGCTTTCATCTCTATTTCTCCTATATGCCTTACATTCTTACAATCCTTCACCAATAGATCTTCTCTGCAGGGGTTTTCTGCTTCATCTGTTCCAACAGGTATAAAGCCAGGTTTATTAACAAAACTACAAGAGAGAAAAAACAACTGAATAAGAATCAGAACAAAACCATCAAAACACTTCCTCTCTTCCCCACAAACTCCTTTCTTTCTCTCTGACAACACGCAGAGAAAAAACTTAAGACTGCAGGTCAGTTGCTACCTCTGAAATCATCTTTCATCAGTTCTCTCTCAGAGAGAGAAGTCTCTTCTGGTCTGCCATGGAAACCTCCCCAAAAGAAAGAACAGTTCTCTTGTGGCTTTTGAATTCTCACCGGCTGCGTTTGTCAACTCCCTCCCACATCACGCAGCCGCCCCACAGCTGCGTCATGGGCCACGGGAACTCCTGGGTACCTTTTTACAGATGAACCAGGGGGTCCCGCTGTCCCTCGGGGGGTTCCGGCAGCTCCACCTTGATCACTTGTGGATCCTGAGGTGGGGCAGGGTCAGGGGACACCTGTGGGGGCTCTGAGAGTGACAGTGGTTGTGGGGACCTGGGTGGGGGTGACACCCGTGGGTGACGTGTCCCTGTCCCCACCCCTGTACTCACCCCCTCTCCCCTCGTTGCCCACGGAGTGGGGGGGTCCTGTGGGGATAAGAGGGGGTCTGAGGGGTGTCTGGGGAGGGGGAGACGGCAGTCCCGGCCGGAGCCCCCCACTCACCTGTCCTGGGGCTCCCTGGCAGCTGCAAAGGGAAAAGGGGAGGGGGTGACCGTGGGGACCCCGGGACCCCTGAACCTTCCTGGGACCTCGGCAGCTCCAACCACCCACAGGACCCCCAAATTCCCAGAGGACCCCCAAATCCCCACTGCAGCCCCAATTCCCACCAGACCCCTGATTCCCCCCTGGACACTCCACGCACACCTGAGCCCCCCAGAACTGCTGCAGTGCCCCCCAACCCCCCGGTGCCCCCGACCCTCTGAGCCCCAGAACCCCAAGTCCAGCAGGGAGGAGCACCTCCCAGACTCACACAGGACCCCAGAAAGATCCCCCAACATCCCTGCACGGCCCCCCAAGAGCACCCCAAACCCTCCAGGAGCTCCCAGTGCTGCCCCAGTGTTCCTCGAAGCCCACCCAGGGGTGTCCCTGGAGCCCAACCACGACCCTCCAAATTCTCCCCACAGCCCCCAGCACCCCAAGCTGAGGTCACTGTGGGCTCAGTTTCCCCCGGCTCAGGGGCCCTGGGTGCTGCCCCGTCTCTGCCCCCACTCTGGGGGCTTCCCCTCACCCCGGGACCCCCATCCCCCCTCATTGTCACCCACCCCGGCGGTGCCACCAGTGACAGCCCCCGATGACAGCCAGGAGCAGCAGCAGGAACAGGAGGGTCCTGCCGACATTCACGGCCACTGCAGGGGACAGAGGGGGACACATCGCGGTCACCCTGAACCCCGGGGCTCCTGGACACCCCAGTGACTCCGTGTGAGCCCACCTTTGACCCAGGGTGAGCCAGGGGTCACCTCCAGGGCCAGCTCAGGGCTGAGTGCCCGGAACACGCGGTGCCCGTCCTGTGCCAGCTGGTTGGTGGCCACGCACTGGTAGGTGCCCGAATGTCCCACAGCGACGTCCCCGAGCTCCAGGAGGGGACCCCGGGCCACCTCCTGCCCGTTTTTCAGTCAGGTGAAGGTGACAGGGGCTGAGCCCACCTGCACCGAGCAGCGCAGGGTCACGGGGTCACCTGCGTGCACCTGGTGTGACAGGGGACCGGGGCTGATGGTGGCATTAGCCACAGGCACTGCGGGGACACAGACGGGGCTGAGGTCACAGGGAGCTGCTGGCAGCCAACCCGGGGGGGTGGATGGGTGTGATTGGGGATGTCGTGGGTGGGGTCACCCCACAGAGAGGGATGAGGGGACACAGGGCAGAGGTGGGGAGTCTCAGGAAATATCTCTGGGGGATACGGAGGTACCGAGGCAGGGGACCCGAGGGGGCTGCGTGCCCATCCCCGCACTCACCGCGCACCGTGACGCTGAGCCGGGCGCTGCTCTTCTGCACGGCCCCGCCCTCGGAGCGCACCTGGCAGCTGTAATTCCCCGAGTGGGAGACCCCCACGGCAGGCACCAGGAACTGCGGGGACCGCTGCGGGCCCCCCACCCACCGCCCGTCCCGGTAGAAGAGGTGCAGGAGGGGGCCTGGGGGCCACAGGGGGCTGAGGGTGCTGAGGTCCTCACTTGGTGCGCATCTCTTCATTGATTTGTTTGTCTTGTCAATTTCTTTCTCTAAATTTATCATTGGCAATAAATTGTTTTTGATTGAAATTGGCTCCTAAAATTTATAACAATTGGTCGCCCATATGGGGACTGGAAAGCCTTGATCTCCTTTTTCCCCGAGCGGTAAGCGCCCCTGCCCTATTGAGCAGGCCCGCAAAGGAAGAAGTGATATCAAGGAACAATCACCAGGACAACGAACTGAGAAAGCCAACAAAAGCCACGAACCAAGGAAATTTGAGGAGAAAGCTAGCTTTGTGAGCTCTCGGGAACTCGCCAGAAAGCCCGGTAACAGGGGGCTTCTTCTGGGACAGCGGTTTATTTTTCTACTCGTAAAACTCCAAGTGCACTCAGAATCCACGTAGAAAAGGGTGAGTTGACAAGTACACGTGGTTGGGTAGGGGGTGGCAGTGTGTGTGTGTGTGAGGAAGAGACGTGAAAGATTTCTCGAAGCGAGTGTGGACCTTCGAACCGCAGTTCCGCTGTATCACGAGATACACGGTTGGTGACAAGGGAAGGGAGTGGTAAAAAAGAGCTAAAGAGCAAGAAGAAGCCTGTTTCACACACGAGAAACACACCAGGGTAGCCACCAGGGAACTGGGAGGAAGGGTACGTCCCTTAAGAGTTCGGGGATTGGTAAGCTTCTCAGTTGGATAGGGAAAAGGTAAGGAAAAAGTGAAAATGAGAGCTCGCTACCAGCCTGATCCCTTCGGGCCGACTCCCTGCTGGGGAAAACAGGCTGGCAGTCCCTGAAAGAAAATCTTCAGGGACCATGGAAAGGTACCTTTTGAAACAAAGCTTTTCAAGACCCCTGACAGACAGGAGACATCGCTTCAGAACCATCCGAAGTAGAAAGATGAAACAAGGTAAGAGTAAAACTCAGAAAACGGCGAGAAAGGGAAGGTCAGTAGAGAGAGTATACCCTGAAAATACCCCGAGAAAGTCCCTTGGAGTAGGTATTAAGCGATTAGAAAGAATTAAAGAAAGTTTGGAGTAGCCAAAGTTTGAGATTTTTTAATACTTGGATTTGTAAAATATTGTTAGAATTTGTACTTGCAAGGACAGCGGCCAGGAGAAAAGCCCAAGTGAGTTTTAGTATAGGGGAAGATTGAATGCAAAGCTGTACTCAGTGTGCATCAGAGTGGGGGGGGGAAAAATAGGATCCATTGGGTGATCTCCCACCCCCATGAATGGTGCTGAGTGCCCCGGTTTTAGTGGCAGGGGGCTCGGAAGGAATCCCTACCCTGAAACAGCAGCCTCCTGCGGGAAGCCAACCGCTTCCAGGGGTGTCCCAGCCCGGGAATCTCCACAGTCCCCAGTAAAGAGCATCGGCACTGTTGCCTCCTCCGAAATTGCAACTTTCCAACAAGGATTGCAACCCCCAGTAGCATTCCCAGCCCCAGGACTTCCTGCGGGAGGAAGCCCGAGATCCCTG
The DNA here is from genome assembly GCA_017589585.1 of Phylloscopus whistleri. Lineage (NCBI taxonomy): Eukaryota > Metazoa > Chordata > Aves > Passeriformes > Phylloscopidae > Phylloscopus > Phylloscopus whistleri. Next base: position 25,912 of record JADMLD010000890.1, read on the forward strand.
TCACCCGGGCGCACCCTGTCCCCGGGTCTGGCTCGGAGTTCCCTCCCGGGGACACTCTCCCGGGGCGGGGAGGGAAGGCAGCGGGGCGGAGCAGGAGGGAGTGCTCCCCGCTCCGAGAAAGCGGCTTTTCCGTGTGTGTGGGGAAGCCGCGGTTCCCGGGGGCACCGCAGCCCTCCCCTTTCGCAGAAGCGCCCGTGCCTTTGCTTCCCCTGCAGTCGCGGCCCCCCCGCTGCCGAGAGCTGTCTCCGCTTCTCGGACTCGCTGTGAGAAGCGAGCTGCTGGGGGGGAAGGGCGAGGCGGCTAAAGAGACAGTGCCGAGGGAGGAAGGGAGGGAAAACAGAATTTACAAAGGAAGAGCAGGGAAACAGACACCAGTAGTTCTAAGCAGCTCTGTTTTGTTTATTAAAAAGACCTTGGAATAAAAGGTATTCTGCAGTCAGGCACTCATCAGTTGTTACCCCCTTAACTAACTTTGATAATTACTCTTCTCAACTTATTCCTGTCCTTTATCGATTTTATATGAGGGTCAAAATATCTATCCTGAGTTTTTGAGCAGTAGAAAAGCCTCAAATTGAGAGAAGTTAGAAGTAATTGGAGAATCAAAGAAAAAAAAAAGAAAAAGAAACATTTCTTGCTTAATTATCTCAGTTAAAGAAAGTCTTAGAGAAGAACAAATTTTTTATGCTGCCTTTCAGGTGGTAAATTTAGCATCTGCCCATAAAGTTTGAGGGCTCCAGTTTATCAAAAGCCATAAAAATATTAAAATTGTCCAAAGCATTTTACTCATATAAATATTTGAAAATTCTGTCTTAAAATACTCTTTTAGCTTTTTGTTAAATGAAGCAAAGATAATTAAAACGTCTTATTTTTCCCTTGTGAATGTATGTAGAACATGTTGAACTTCTTAGTTACATCAGTGGATTAAATAACTAAGTTTGTTTTAATCCTTAAAATAGCTGTTTTATTTTGAAAATGCTTGGAAATATAAATAGGGCACAAGCCTTTGCTTAATTAGTTAAGTAGTTTCAGTTTGACCATTCCTGCAGAGATCTTCAACACTCCTTATGTGTTAACAAAGCTTTCAGTATTGATATTTTAATTGTATTTGCTGGCCTTCAGTTCTTAGCAGTCTATTCAACACAACAAAACTCTAAAAAAACCAAGAATGAGCACAATTTTATTGCCGTAGAGTAGCTAAAAAGAAAAATATGCTGGAACCTTGATTTTAAAGTAATCTCTAAATGCCTGCTGTTAATAAATAGAACATGATTTTAAGTGGTTGCTCTCAGGTATTGCAAGATGATGGTTAGAATAATTTGTAGTAAATTGTTAGATTTTCAAGTGCAGGTTGTGAAAAATGCATATTGGGTGTTTTGGCTCTACGCAGATATTTACTATATGTAATATGCTAGTTAGAAAAGTTATGCAATATTAACATTTGAAACAAATGGTGGATGTGGTTTTTAACATTAAGTTTTAGTAAAAGTTTGTGTGTAAGGTTTTTTTTCTTAGCTCAAGGGAGAGGCCTGTTCCAGGTGAATGTTTTACAGGAGATAAAAAACCCCCCTCTCCCTCTTCAGACAAAAGAATGCATCTCTCAGAACGCAGACGCTCCCAATCAACAAAAGCACGATCCTATGTCGCCAAAAGGCTTAAGCCAAAGACTCTTGAAAAACAAGTTTTGTTGATAAAGCATGCATAATTATGAGGTTTCAGTCCTCAAAAAGGAGCAGTTTTCGAGCAAAGATTGCCTTTCTCTGTCCTGACATGGAGTCGGGAGGAGAAAGGACATTGCTTACCTATTTTCTTTGCCCCTTTTATTGTCTCCTTATTTGTCCTGTCTCTAAGACTTTTTAAACTTTTATTTGTATTAATTTTCTTTTTGTAACCAATTTATTCTTTATTAAATTTTCATAAATTTCTAAAAATGAGTGATTGGCATTTATCACAATTGGTAGCAGAGGATGGTTACAAAAATACCTCACTGTCAGTGCTGTGTGAGGATTAGAAACTCGGGGAGACGCGTCCTGCCTGCTTTTTAGGCAGCCCTGAGGCTCTTTCTCGCAGAGCACCCAGAAAGAGGTAAGATCCAAGGACAGAGGGAGACAATAAGGCAAAGAAAAAAAAAAAAGAATTCCGCGGTGATTAGCTCTTAACATCAACGTGTACACGAAGAACAAAGAAGCAACGACAAAAGGAGTGGTAAGCAATTGCGGAAAATTGGAGGGGTTTCGCGGTGTGGAATGGGGGAGATTGTATGTGTGTGTGTCTGAGAGGAAGGCTGGAGTAGACCCAGACCTTCCAAGCGAGTGCGGAGTCCTCGATGCTGCGTTTCCGTCATACCGTGAGGTTTGCGGCCAGTAAAAGGACGAAAGTGAATGGTGAAACAGAGTGAAAGAACCCCCCCAGGGAAAAAGGTGAAGTGTGTAAGAAAGTGTGTAAAAAAGGGACCCTGAAAGCGTAAGCTAGGATTAAACCACGTTTCCGGAATTGAGGGAGTTTGGCCGAGGGCTCTTGAGAAGGGTAATATATTGGCCAGGGTCACTTATAAAGGACAAATACTCCAGGATACCTAGGGTTAACCCACGCTATCAGATTGAGGGTTGGCTGAGGACATTTGTAAAGTGTAAAATATTGGCCAGGAGACATTTCTGAAATGTAATAAGCCCAAGAGCATCTGGAGTGGGATTCTGCAGAGTTTAGATATCCCCAAAACCTAAAGGCTACCTGGTTGAGGGGGTGTCGGTGGAAAATTTTGGCCAAAGACGAGTGTGAAAGTGAGAGATAAAAGGTACCTTGTGGTTAGTATTGTTGTGTGTTTTTTGTTCTGTTGTGCTGTCTTTTTGTGAGTAAGCGTGTAGGTGAAAAGTGTTTGTGTTGTGGAGCTTATTTGTGTTACTGTCTAGAGAAGCATTTAGAGTGTTAAGTTAGATGGTTTAAAAGGGTAGAATTGCTGGAGTGTTGGAGAAGTGAAAGATCTTTGGGCAAAGGAGGGGAAGAACTGAAGTTAAGCTAGAGTCGGTATATGTAACAAAGGCAAGAGACGGCCCGCAGCCCCCCCAGCGCCTACTGCAAGGCTGGCCACGCTGCAGGCGGCACCTGTCCCGGCCCCTGTGGCACCGGGGACACCTGTCTGTTCCCTTGCCAGCCAAACCAGCGTGTGTTGAATTAAGTTGTAGTGTGTTGTAAAATCTAAATTTTTGGAAGTATGTGTTAGTAGGTTTTGTAAGAAGGGGAATGTTGGAATTTGTGTTGATACTGAAAGAAGGTAGAATGCATATGAGAAGTGTGTATTTGCATGAGAAGAGATAGCTTGGTAGTTTGGGGAAAGATTTAAGAATGTGATAAGAAGTGTAGAGAGTTTGTAACAGAGTAAAAGCCTATTGAAAGAAAGAGAAGGCATGTATTGATGGCTTGTGGAAAAGTTTTGTAAAGAGAGTGGTGTTAGTGAATGTAGATGAATGAAAAGTATAGAGAGTGTTTTATTTGTTGTGGATTCTTGGAAGAAGTGGTTTGTAATTGAGAAGTGGTGTGAGAGAAAGGAAAGAAAAAGTAGCTTCTGTGAAGGTAAAGGGAAGCTGAACAAAGACCACGGGAGGTAGAGAAGAGAGAATATTAAAAAATGAATTTGCTAGGCTTGAAATGAATTTATAGATTCATAGGAATAGAGTAATTTAGAAGAACAAGAATATGCCACTTGTTGGACTGGAGGCAATAAGAACGGAAGCCTCTGAAACAAAGCAAGAGAAAAAAAAAAAAAAAAACAAGGAAAGGGAAGGAGGGGAAGCAGGGAGAAAAGAGAGAAAAGGGATTTTTTTGCAGTTTCTACCTCCTCCTTTTTCAAAACACGCCGGCATTATCAAGGCTGGCCGAGGTGTTCCCCTCAGAGGTTCCCGCGCTTTTTCGCCTGCCGCTGTGGCGGCGGCGGCGAGGGAAGGGGTCCCCCCTCCCCCGTTTCTCTGCCGGCGGGGGTGGCTCGCGGGACCTCCTGCGGCAGCGGCGGGGGGGGAGGGGTCCCTCCCGTTTCCCTGCCGGCTGCCGAGAGTTCACTCCCGCTTTTGGTGGCGGCTGCCCCCCCCTTGCTTGGTGGGTCCCACCCCTCCCCCATTCCCTCCCGGGGTGGGCAGATGAGCCCTTTCACCCTCCCCCGGCCCCGGCTGCGAATCTCTCACTGCCGGTGGGCAGCCCGGGGGTCCGTTGGTCCCATCTCCGGTGGTGTAAGTGGCGGTTCCGGCTCCGGCGATGTGGGGTGCGGATACCGCGGACCCCCCCGGGTCGGCAGCTCCGGTCGCCATAGGTGCTGCTAGCAGGGAGACCGCGTGGGCTAAGACAGGAAATAGCTACCCCCCGGAAGTTCCGGTGGCAGATTACCTGGGAGGACCAAGACTCTATGGTTAAAAAAAAAAAACCCTCCAAAAACTCCCCTTAGGAAAAATACTATCTAACCAGAAATAAGGGGAAAGGGAGAGATTAAAACATCTATTTTTTTTCCTAAAAAGACAACCAACTTGGTATCATTAATGAAAAGCCCAAAAGCACCCCTCCCCCGGGGAAGGCTTCTTTGTGGTTTTTTTTTTATAGCAACAAGAACTTCAGTAAGTGAAGAGAAGAAAACTCAAGAAATATGAGAAAAGAGAGTAAAAAACGGCTACCGACACCTAAGGATTGGAAAGAATACACAAGAACCAAGAGGAAAACCTGACATGATAAAAAGGACTGATAAATAAGTTGCATATGTAATCCCTATGTGCATTTTGAATATTTGTACTGTTGTAGCATCTAAGTAATTGTGATGGTTTCATCACATTCTGTATTTTATTTGACTGGGAGAACATAAAGCGAAACAGGCTCATCTTTAAATTACAAAGATAGTTTATTTACACACATTGAAAGGATGAAAATAGGAAGGAAAAAAACAAATGGAACTTTCAAAACATCTTTCTCTCTCTCTCTAAGTTTTTACTTTTCTACACTCAACATAAAAAGACATAACCTGCAACTTTAGCTAGTTTACTATTTTAAGATAATCTTTCATCAATTTTTCAGGAAAGGAGTCTCTCTGTTTCAATAGAGACTTTTCTCTACAAGGAGTTCAAAGAACTCAATCCTACCCACTTACAGTATTCTCAATACTGAACACGTGGGCTCTGTACTCAAATACACTGCAACATTGGGGTGTTGCCTTTTAAAGGTGTCTTATTTAAGGCAAAGGGTTTTTCTTCATTAAATCAATTTTCTTCAGTCTATCACACAATACTTTTGCTCAAAAATTTACACATAAAACAATCACTTTCCTAAATTACACATCTTTCTATGGTTTAAAGGAATAACTCAGTTCAGTCTTTATGTTTCAGAGAAGTCCAGCTAGAATTTTCAGCTACTTTTCTTCTTGCACTTTAAAAGCTTCTTTACTCTCTTTCTACTGACTTTAGCTCCATGTTGTGTCTCTTTATGGTCTAATCACTGTATCTGTCCTTCGTTCAGAGAAAAGGCCGGTGCTCAGAAGAAATTCATTTGCTAGCAGAGAAAGAGTTAAACTCGTCAGGCTTGTCGGGCTGCTCACGTGATTTTGTTGCAGCGGGAACTAAAAAAGTCTGAAGGCCGCGCTGTTCTTTTCGGCTTGGGGGGGGGGGGGGGGGGGGAAGAAGCATTCTGCAGCTCTCAGGGCTTCTCTTCCCCTTCCTCGTTGCTGCTGCTGTTCCCGGGGGCCATGCCTGGGGGGGGAGGGCGATGGTGGAACGCTCCTCAGTCTTGGCCCTGGTGACAGAAGCGCTGCGGCTGGGGCTTCTCTTCTCTTCCCCCGCTGCTGCTGTTCCCGGGGGAGCAGGCACAGCCGAACTGCGCTTTCAGGGGGCCCAGGCCGGGCCCGGCCAGGGGCCGCAGCCTGGGCCGAGCCCGGCCAGGCTCTGTGCTGCCCGATGTTACCTGTGATTCAGCCGGAAGAAAAGAGGGAGCTCCTTCCCACACTCTCGGCTTATATGAGTATTACCCAAAAGTCGTAACCTACTTTTGAATGGTCAAACTATCTGCCAATTAAAATAAAAATTATTTTTGATTGGACCATTCTTAACCCACGACAACATCCACCCCTCGACTTTTGTGGAATACTCATACAAACTTATTATTAAAATTACATACAAACTCTTATATACTAAAACAAATTATTCTACTCTATGATAATTCACCATAATTCTACTTAACATACTAATTCTTGCTCTGCCTTTATATTCTCCCAGTTAATTTATTTTACTTCTCTTCGGCATCTCCACCAGATTATGTGATAGGTTTTAGTTTACTCTCCCCGTACGGGCCACCAAATTAAATGTGATGGTTTCATCACATTCTGTATTTTATTTGACTGGGAGAACATAAAGCGAAACAGGCTCATCTTTAAATTACAAAGATAGTTTATTTACACACACTGAAAGGATGAAAATAGGAAGGAAAAAAACAAATGGAACCTTCAAAACATCTTTCTCTCTCTCTCTAAGTTTTTACTTTTCTACACTCAACATAAAAAGACATAACCTGCAACATTAGCTAGTTTACTATTTTAAGATAATCTTTCATCAATTTTTCAGGAAAGGAGTCTCTCTGTTTCAATAGAGACTTTTCTCTACAAGGAGTTCAAAGAACTCAATCCTACCCACTTACAGTATTCTCAATACTGAACACGTGGGCTCTGTACTCAAATACACTGCAACATTGGGGTGTTGCCTTTTAAAGGTGTCTTATTCAAGGCAAAGGGTTTTTCTTCATTAAATCAATTTTCTTCAGTCTATCACACAATACTTTTGCTCAAAAATTTACACATAAAACAATCACTTTCCTAAATTACACATCTTTCTATGGTTTAAAGGAATAACTCAGTTCAGTCTTTATGTTTCAGAGAAGTCCAGCTAGAATTTTCAGCTACTCTTCTTCCTGCACCTTAAAAGCTTCTTTACTCTCTTTCTACTGACTTTAGCTCCATGTTGTGTCTCTTTATGGTCTAATCACTGTATCTGTCCTTCGTTCAGAGAAAAGGCCGGTGCTCAGAAGAAATTCATTTGCTAGCAGAGAAAGAGTTAAACTCGTCAGGCTTGTCGGGCTGCTCACGTGATTTTGTTGCAGCGGGAACTAAAAAAGTCTGAAGGCCGCGCTGTTCTTTTCGGCTTGAGGGGGGGGGGGGGGGGGAAGAAGCATTCTGCAGCTCTCAGGGCTTCTCTTCCCCTTCCCCGTTGCTGCTGCTGTTCCCGGGGGCCATGCCTGGGGGGGGAGGGCGATGGTGGAACGCTCCTCAGTCTTGGCCCTGGTGACAGAAGCGCTGCGGCTGGGGCTTCTCTTCTCTTCCCCCGCTGCTGCTGTTCCCGGGGGAGCAGGCACAGCCGAACTGCGCTTTCAGGGGGCCCAGGCCGGGCCCGGCCAGGGGCCGCAGCCTGGGCCGAGCCCGGCCAGGCTCTGTGCTGCCCGATGTTACCTGTGATTCAGCCGGAAGAAAAGAGGGAGCTCCTTCCCACACTCTCGGCTTATATGAGTATTACCCAAAAGTCGTAACCTACTTTTGAATGGTCAAACTATCTGCCAATTAAATAAAAATTATTTTTGATTGGACCATTCTTAACCCACGACAGTAATACATAGCAAAAAGGAGAAGGGAGTAAAGCCTGAGACCCTGTGTAATAAGTGCTTAAAAAAGAAAGAGTGCAAATTGACCGTGGTAATCTTAGCCCTTGACACAAACCTGAGAATATTGAAACGAAGCTCCAAATTTGGCATTTAATTTATAAAAAAGAGGATCAAAAGAAAATTAGAGGAAAAAGTTTACCCGAGTATCAAAAGACCAGTAAAAAAGTTCCCTGTGGTCGCTCCAAGCAAAATACCTCCTAGAATATAATTCACAGCTCGAGGGGGGGAATATAGGACCCTAGATGCGAGCCTCTGCTGCAGAGAAGATAACTTTCCCCAGCCGGTGGATGCAAACCACTAGGGCGTGGGCAGATGCAGAGAGTGTCTCCCAGGGGGAGATCCTAATTTACCCCAAACCTAGCTGTGTACTGTATTGCTGGAGCAGTGCCAAGAGAGAAAAGGCTCTGACCTTGGCCCATACTTTCTGCATGGACCAAGAAAGCAGGGAAGCAAACAAAGAACTATCAGAACCCCAAATTCAAAACATTGTATGCTATTTGCAACATAAAAGGGAGATTACTTTCTTTATCCAAAGGACAAGGCTAAGATACAGTTAAATAAAATAGAGTTTGAAGCAATAAATAAGAGTATATATGTATATTGAACTAATGTAAGAAATAGTTATAGAATTGAGTTTGACAAATTAACAGACTGTTTTGTTGTATTAAAATTGACAATTGTAGTAAGACCATAAGAAAGCGAGCAACAGAAGTTAAAAGAGTAGCACCCGTTCCAGTTTAAAAATAGATGATGAAGACACTGTCCTGAATATAAGACCTCCTCCAAGAAGCTAGACCAATTTATGAAAAAAATGAACATAGAATAGATGCAAAAAAGCAGTAAATATCGCTCGAGCCAATATATTATAAAAAGAGAAAAAGGAGGAATTGTGAAAAAGGCATATTGGGCGTTTTGGCTCTACGCAGATATTTACTATATGTAATATGCTAGTTAGAAAAGTTATGCAATATTAACATTTGAAACAAATAGTAAATGTTGTTTTTAACATTAAGTTTTAGTAAAAATCTGTGTGTAAGGTTTTTTTCCTTAGCTTAAGGGAGAGGGGCTATTCCAGGTGAATGTTTTACAGGAGATAAAAAAACACCCCCTCCCTCTTCAGACAAAAGAATGCATTTCTCAGAACGCAGACGCTCCCAATCAATAAAAGCACGATCCTATGTCGCCAAAAGGCTTAAGCCAAAGACTTTTGAAAAACAAGTTTGTTGATAAAGCATGCATAATTATGAGGTTTCAGTCCTCAAAAAGGAGCAGTTTTCGACCAAAGACTGCCTTTCTCTCTCCTGACATGGAGTCAGGAGGAGAAAGGACATTGCTTACCTATTTTCTTTGCCCCTTTTATTGTCTCCTTATTTGTCCTGTCTCTAAGACTTTTTAAACTTTTATTTGTATTAATTTTCTTTTTGTAACCAATTTTATTCTTTATTAAATTTTCATAAATTTCTAAAAATGAGTGATTGGCATTTATCACAACAGACAAACCCAAATCTGACTCCGACAGTGATTAGCAACACGCATGTTTTATACCCTTCTGCCACACAGCTACATATTGATTGGTAATGCTGGATTGTTCCTGAGCAAAATTTCTTGTAATTTAGCCAAACAGTGATCATATTCAAATCCCCTGAACAAAATCATACTTGATTTAGTTAAAACAATGGCCTTAGCTACAGCAACTATAGCAAAGCTAACGTTCTATTCTCAAGGCCGGGTTAACCAGCAAGCCCAGGCCTTTCCCTTCCCAACCGTTTCCTTTCTGTTGTAAATGAAAGGGCCAGGAGACCTTCTGCTCCCTTTTTCAAGCCTTTATTAATCAGCCTGGGTGGAGGCCCGAGGGGTCGCGCTCACCGCCACTGCTCCCTGTGGACAACGAGGAGGAGGAGGTGCAAGCAGCTTTGCCCAAAGACAGAGCTGGGGTCTCCAACCTCACAGGAGTCCTATAGGAGACTTATCCTATTTGGCTCATTGAAAGTCTAGGGGGTGACTCTGATCGAGTTTTGTCGTTATGGCGAGTTGACCAAATGGCTCTACAGGTAGCCTGCTGTCCTGCCCAGTCTTCTAACATGGTCTGGCAACGGATTTATATGTCAGCTTGCAGGCTTTGGGGGTCTGCATGCGGTGATCTTCACTTCCTGTGGTCCCTTAGATCCATGGGAGTTCACATGGTTTGCATACCGGGTGGAGCCATTTGTTGCCATATGGAAGTATAGGGGAGCAGTGGAGGCGGGGCCCGACAGGGACAGGAACAAGGAACAGGATACAGCAACTTGGGATAGGGGTACAGTAGGGGTACAAGGTAAGTGATTAACATTATTTAACAGCTATAACAATTATTAACACAACCAACATTAACTGTGCAACAACAAACATGGCTAACTGTAATTCTTGACTCCTTCTTAACAATATCCCCCCTCTTATATTTTGATCGGACTTTAGACCGCATCAATTTCTGATGTCTGGCTCATGGGAGTGTGTTTCTCTAAATTTTTGGTATTGGGTATATATTTGTATGGCAGTTTTGTGTCTCTGGTCTTGATTTTGAGTTCCCATTAACATGATTTTGGCTTGTTTTTCATCTGTTATTTTAGGGATTTGAATACTAGCTTGTACTGTGGTAGTCACTGTCCTGATTACACAGGGGAGTAAACAAGGTAAAAACAGAAAGCTAGCAAAAGCACAGACAGGAATAAAGACTGCTTTCTTCCACCACCCTCCTTTGAATGACCAAAGGTCGTTCCACCAATCTGAGTTTCCTAGAGGAGTCCATTCTTGGGTGCCCACATAAGCTACTTTTCTTATCTCCTTTGAGATGTTTTTTATAGCTTCACTTTTATCATCTATTTCCAGGCAGCACTCTGAGGAGTTAAGCTTCCCACAAATGCCTCCTTCATCCGCCAATAGGTAGTCTACTCCAAGCCGAATCTGGTAGACTACAGCTCTGGTTTGTGCCAATTGTGTGCTAATGTGGTCTAGGGCAAGTGCTGTTCTATTTGACACGATTTCTAGTACTGCCTGGAGACGGATGATTCGATTTAGCATATAAACAGGAGTACAGTAACCCCAGGATCCATCTTGGCCCCAAGTGGCTGGTCCATAGGTTTTGATTGTCTTTTCAGGGGTCCAAATTTTCTCTTTCCATTTTTGACTGCTTCCTAGGTCTACTACATGTCTTTTCTTTCGATTGCTTTTTCTTAGGCCGTCATACAAGGGGACTCCTAGGTATGACCCTGATTCTTTGGGTAGGAGGAAGAAAGCAGGTTTTATTGCTCCAATTGTGCAGCTTCCTGTCCAGTCTCCAGGGAGGGATGTATAGGCAGTGCTTCCACAAATCCAGAATAAATGTTCAGGAGCTTTCCAGAATGTGTCTTGTGTGTCTGTGGGGTACTCCCAATATTTTGAGAGCTCTTTCAATCCTTGGAAAGGATTTATTCCTCTGTCTGCGCACTCATGTATTCTATACCCTTCGTGGTAAATACATCCTCTTTCCTGTTTTGTAATTGCCAATTCGGTTCTTGTGGGATCCACCTGCTCCCTGAATCTTTTACAATTAAGTATCTTTTGCAGGCCATTCTTCCTACAGGGGTTTGGTATCTTTTTCCTGTTCTTTTAATACACTCTTCTCCAATCACTCTTGCTTTCAGATCCCATTGTTCTTGTCTCCTTTTTCCTGTGATTTGGGGTTTTTGTTCGGTTAATTTCCATCTCAAAATGTCTAGAGGTGTTAAGCTAATTCCCTCCCAGGGCCAAATATCGGACATTTGGGTATTTCCACATACCCAACAATTGGTTAAATTTAGTTCTTTGCTAATTTTCTCAATCAAGTCAATGAATAGATTTTTACCCAGTGTTTCATCTAGACTCTCTCTTTTTGCCATCAATTGTTTTTCTTTTATTATGTCATTCATTCCTTCTCTTTCAAAGCAGAACCAGGCTTCCCTTACAGGACATTCTCCAATCAGGCGCTGCTTAAATGAGGCAGTATTTTTTGTGAGCCAGTATGTTTTTCCTTCTTCTTGACATGTTTCCAATTGTGTGTGATCAAAACAGGTGGGGTTAATGTTTGTGTGGACCCTCATCAATGATCCTAGATCTTCCTCATCATAAAGAGGGTAGTAGCACTTCGTGCATGCTTCTCCACTCCCTCTTACTGCAAAGTTTATTAACTGGACTAACATTAGTCCACCTAAGAGTCCGGTATGGGCTAGTTCTGCCTTAGGGAGCTTCATGGCCCACCTTCTTTTTGCTCCACCCGGTCTTGCCTCTTAGGTTTGGAGGGGTGATAAGGTTCTCTTTTTTTCCCACCTTGTAACTTAACTGCCCTTGGGAAATGCTCTGTGAGGGAAATTAATGGGGAATTTCTTATTTAACTTCTTCTATTTGTATTTAAACACTAACAATTGCAACAACTTAATATATACATATATATTAACTTTAACAACAATCTTGCTTAACAGAACTCTGCAGTTTTGTTTATTTCTCTTTTAGTCTGTTTTTGGTTGTTTCTTAAGAGTTACTTTAAGGCTGCTAGGATCTTGGATGGCAATCCACTTGGGGAAACTTGTGGGGGATTTTTCTGGGCTCTGTTCACAGTCAGGAGGAGGTGGTACTGGTCCTTTTACACGGGAGATGTGAGTCTACCCTTTTTCTTGGGTCCGGATAACAGCATGGGTTACTAGCAGAACCTGGAAGGGACCTTCAAATTTTGGGGTTAATGGGGTGTCTTTCCAGGATTTGATTAGCACCCAATCCCCAGGACTGATTTGGTGGGTATTGGTGTCACATGGGGAGGTTTGGGGGAGATATCCTCTTTTTCTTAAATTACTTAGGGTCTTTCCAATTGTCTCTAAGTACTTTTTAGCTATTTCCTCTCCTTCTATATAGTCTCCAGTGCTATAAGGGGTTATTAGGAAGGGAAGCCCAAACATCATTTCGTATGGGGAGGCTCCAAGGTCAGACCATGGCCTGGTTCTGATTCTCAAGAGGGGGAGGGGCAAACACTTTAACCAACTCATTTGGGTTTCAGCCATCAGTTTTGTTAACACGTTTTTCAGTGTCTTATTCATTCGTTCTACTCGACCTGAACTCTGGGGGTGCCATGGGATGTGCAGTCTCCACTTTATTCCTAGGGCTTTTACAATGGCTTGTAGGGCTTGGGAGGTGAAATGGGATCCTCTATCTGAATCAATAGTGTTAACTAAACCATATCTGGGGATTATATTCTCTACTATTATTCGGGCGACTTTCTCTGCTGTTTCTCTTTTTGTGGGGAATGCCTCTACCCAATGTGTCAGGTGGTCAACTATTACCAATAAATGTTTGTATCCTTGTATGGGAGGCATTTCTGTGAAGTCTATTTGTACACTTTGGAATGGTCTTAAGGTTAACTCTCTTCCTCCAGGTTCAGCTTTTCTCATTACTTTTTGATTTACCTTCTGGCATATTATACACCCCCTCGTTATAGCTTTTGCTAAATCATAAACTCCAAGGCACAGATTTTCTCTTGGGAAATGGTCGCACATCCCCTGGGTTCCCCAATGAGTTAGTTCATGTATCTCATTTAACATTTTTCGGGCTAAAGCTTTGTTCAGAAATTTTCACCCATCTGATGTCAACCACTCTCCTCGTTCTCCTTGAGATAGCTCCAGTTTCTTTATTGCTTCCCATTCTTTCTTACTAAATACTGGCTCTTTTTTCTCTTCTTTTTCAGTTATTGCTTTGTCTTATTTCAGGATTTTTACTGGTCCTTCTGGATCTAAAGCCGCTTCTTTCACCACCTGATCAGCCAATCTGTTTCCTTTGTTTTCTAAAGTATTCCCTTTTTGATGTCCTTTTATGTGGACTGCTGCAATTTCTGTGGTTTTGGTTAGGGATTCTAGCACTGATTTTATTAGTCTTTCATGTGCCAGGTTCTTCCCTTTTGAATTCAGGTAGCCCCGCCCTTCCCAGATTTTGCCAAAAGTATGAACTATTCCAAAGGCATACTTTGAATCGGTGTAAATTGTCTCTTTTTCTTTTTCTAACAAGTCCAGACCTCTCTTTAGAGCATGAACTTCGCAACTCTGGGCTGACCAACTGGGAGGTAGTTTCCCTTTTTCTAGAATCTCCAGTTCTCCTTCTTCTGTTTTTATGATTACTGCATACCCAGAATGTCGTTTTCCCTCTACTACTCTGGAGGAACCATCAATAAATAGTACTTTTCCGTAAGGTAGGGGCATATCTTCTAAATCTTCTCTTACTTTAGTTTGGAGATTTACTAATTCCAAGCAGTCATGTTCTAACTCTTGTGGAGGTTCTCCTGATAAGAATTGTGCTGGGTTCAAGCTCTTGGAGGTCACCAGTTCTAAATTGCTGGTATCCATTAGAATGACTTCATATTTTAATATCCTGGCATCCATCAACCACTGCTGAGCCTTCTAACTCAAGACTGTTTTTAAGTTGTGTGGCGTGTGGACTCTGATTTTACCCTGTAGGGTTAGTTTTTGAGCTTCTTCTATTAAAATTGCAGCTGCAGCTATGGATTGTAAGCAGGTAGGCCATCCGCGGGCTACTGGGTCCAATAGTTTTGATAAATAGGCTATGGGTTTGCGACATCCTCCCCACTCTTGGGTTAAAACACCATATGCAGTCCCCTCTTCAGAACTGACAAATAAATCAAATTCTTTCTTTAAATTAGGCAAGCTTAAAACTGGTGCTGAAGACAGCTTATCTTTTAGATGATTCAATCACTCTTCATCTTCAATTGTCCATTTTATGGGTTCAGAATTGACCAGTTTTTCATAGAGAAATTTAACACTGGGTATATTGTTCTATCGATAGTTTGCAATATCCAGAAAGGCCCAAAAGTTTTCCTATATCTCTCTTTGTTTTTGGTGCTTGTATAGCTAGGATACCTGATATTCTCTCTGGGCTCAGTTTCTTACAGCCTTGTCCTATTACATGTCCTAGATAGACCACTTTGGCCTCCACAAATTGTAATTTATCCCTGGACACTCTTAGTCCTTTGGTCCCCAGAAAATTCAATAGCTGCACACTGGTTTGCCTTACTTTTTCTTGATCTTCTCCAGATATTAAGAGATCATCTACATACTGCAAAATTTTAACTCCACTTTCAGGATCAAATTGGCTTAATAATTCTTCCAACACTTGCCCAAAAAGGTTTGGGGACTTTGTAAAGCCTTGAGGCAAGCGGGACCATCTCAGCTGTTGTTTTCTGTTCTTATCAGGGTACTCCCACTCAAAGGCAAGCCAGTCACGACACTCTTCTGCCAAGGGACATGCCCAGAAAGCATCTTTTAAATCAATAACTGTGAACCAAGGATGTCTATTGGGTACTTGGCTTAGGAGGGTATAAGGGTTTGACACTACTGGGTGTCTGGTGATAGTTCTCTTATTTATTTTTCTTAGGTCTTGAACTAATCGGTATTTTCCCTCTGCTTTTTTGACAGCCAGAATTGGGGTGTTATGGGGGGACATGCATGGTTCCAGGATACCTTCTGCTAATAAGTGATCTATAACGGGAGCCAATCCTCTTTTTCCTTCTATGGATATGGGGTACTGCTTGATTTTAATGGGAGGGGTTCCTTCTTGAATCTTGATTTTTATCGGGGGAATGTCTAAATACCCAAACTTTCCTTCTTCTGCCCAAACTTCAGAGTTAATTTCTCCCATATCTTTTGTGGTTAGCTTCATCATCTGGACTACCATTTTTCCATTTACTGGGATTATTCCTACCCCCATTTGCACTTGTAAGTCTCTTCCCAATAAATTAGTTTCTAGGTCGGGCAAATACACAAAGTCTGCATGGCACTGTCGAGAATTTCCTTTCACTTCAACACTTTCTATTACTGGGGCCATAAAAGGTTTTCCTTCTGCTCCTAATACTTCACAAACTTTATTACTTAAAAACATTCCAGTCGGGAGCTTGTTTATACTTGAATGGTCTACTCCTGTATCCATTAAAAATTCAACCTCTTCACTTCTGGGACCCACTTCAAAATTTACCAGGGGCTCTTCTCGGTGTTTCATTGGGTCCCCTAATACATACAGCCCCTGACACCCCTAATCATCACCATCCTCTCCTCTCAAGATTTTTTCTAAGACATCTTGCTCTCTTGCTATTGCTTCATCTAAAGATAGCTTATTATAGTCTCTTTTAAAATGCCCTATCTGTCCACAATGATGTCATGGGTTAAGAATGGTCTAATCAAAAATCATTTTTATTTAATTGGCAGATAGTTTGACCACTCAAAAGTAGGTTACGACTTTTGGGTAATACTCATATAAGCCGAGAGTGTGGGGAGGAGCTCTCTCTTTTCTTCCGGCTGGATCACAGGTAACATCGAGCAGCACAGAGCCTGGCCGGGCTCGGCCCAGGCCTGCTGCCCTGGCCGGGCCCGGCCTGGGCCCCCTGAGAACGCAGCTTGGCTGTGTCTGGCCCCCGGGAACAGCAGCAGCGGGGGAGGGGAAGAGAAGCCCCGGTGGCAGCTGCTTCTGTCACCGGGGCCGGGACCGAGGAGTGTTCCACCGTCGCTGCCTGCCCCTCCCAGGCATGGCCCCCGGGAACAGCAGCAGCAGCGGGGAAGGGGAAGAGAAGCCCTGGCAGCTGCAGAATGCTTCTTTCCCCCTCCCCCCCTTCAGGCCGAAAAGAACAGCGCAGCCTTCAGACTTTTTTAGTTCCCGCTGCAACAAGATCACGTGAGCAGCCCGATAAGCCTGACAAGTTTAACTCTTTCTCTGCTAGCAAATGGATTTCTTCTGAGCACCGGCCTTTCCCTGAACGAAGGACAGATACAGTGATTAAGCCATAAGGAGACACAGCATGGAGCTGAAGTCAGTAGAAAGAGAATGAAAAAAATTTTAAGGTAGAGGAGGAGGAGTGGCTGAAAATTCTAGCTGGACTTCTCTGGAACACAGGGACTGAACTGAGTTGTTCCTTTAAACCATGAAAGATGTGCAATTTAGAGAAGTGATTGTTTTATATGTAGATTTTTGAGCAAAGGTATTGTGTGATGGACTGAGTAAAATTAATTTAATGAAAAAAAACCCTTTGCCTTGGATGAGACACCTTTAAAAGGCGACACCCCAATGTTGCAGTGTATCTGAGTACAGGGCCCACGTGTTCAGTATTGAGAATACTGTAAGTGGGTAGGATTGAGTTCTTTGAAGTCCTTGTGGACAAAGTCTCTATTGAAACGGAGAGACTCCTTTCCTGAAGAATTGATGAAAGATTATCTTAAAATGGTAAAACTGGCTAAGGTTGCAGGTTATGTCTTTTTATGTTGAGTGTAGAAAAGTGAAAACTTGAAGAGGAAGGAAAAGATGTTTTGAAGGTTCCATTTGTTGGTTTTTTTCCTTCCTATTTTCATCCTTTCAGTGTGTGTGAATAAACTATCTTTGTAATTTAAAGATGAGCCTGTTTTGCTTTTTTTATATTCTCCCAGTCAAAAGAAATATAGAATGTAATGAAACCATCACAAATGATAACACTTCCTGTTCTTTTGAGAGATCCCTGCGTTGGTTACTGGGGGCATAACGGGTTTCTTTTTGTTTCCTTCAGGCTGGGCCTTTGGTTCTACTTCGCTTGGCTGATCCTTGCTTGCCCGGACTGTTTCTTTGGCCACCGCTACCATGAGTCTTGCTTTTGTTCTTGTTCTTTCCTCTTCTTAAGTAAACTTTTAGAGCATCCTTCAACAATTCATTGATCCCTTTTTCTTGCCAATCATTTAATTTTTTGAGTTTCCTCCTGATATCAGGCCAGGACTTGGTAACGAACTGCACTTTTAACAATACTTGGCCTTCGGGGCTGTCGGGATCTATGTTCGAATATAATTGAAAATTCTTTCTCAACCTGTTTAACCAGGTGGCTGGGGTCTCATCTTTTTCCTGAGTCCCATCAAAGGCTAGCTTGGTGTTGTTACCTCAGGGAACAGATTCTTTAATGCCTTTTACCATTAGGGTTCTGTAGTCTCTCATATTCTGTCTTCCTTCCTCTCTATTTGGATCCCACCCTGGATCCACTTGCGGGAGCTTGTCCTCTGCCCGGGGTCCAAACCTGTTCTCTCGATCCCAGATTCGCATTCCTGCAACACGAATCATGGCTATCTCTTCAGGGTCAAATAAGATATTTAAAATAGAGTTTAACTCATTACAGGTGTAAATATTAGGACCCAGGAATTGATCTACCTGGTTGGCTATTCCTACTGGATCTTCAACTAGGTTTCCCAGCTCTTTTTTGAATCCTCTAACTTCTGAAGCTGTCAATGGGGCATTGACAAACCCTACCCCTCCAACCACTCCTCCCATAGGGACTTCTCTTAAGGGGAAAAGTTTGGTTGTCTTAGATCGCGTGTGACAATAGGGTCCATCTTCATGATTTTGTTCTTGACTAGGAGTAGGGGTTATAGGGGGTTGCTCATTGTTAAGGAGAGGGTTAGGATTGATTTTGGGCATACTTGACTCCCAATTAGGCGGAGGTAAAGGCACAGCTATAGGTGAGGAAGAGGAGATTGGGTTTGCTATAGGGGTTTCTGGAGGTAAAGGAACTGTAATAGGCAGATTAAAAGGGCCCGGCACTGGGGTTGAGGGAGGAGGTATAGTGATGGTGGAAGGGGCCGAAAATGTAGAGGAGGACGGGTTCGGGCGGAAAGGGTTTGGACTGGAAACAGGAGGGTTAAGTGTGGGTGGTATGGAGGCTGGGATAGCCAGGGAATTGCAAGGGGGAGTTTGGGGCACTATTGGGTATGTGGGAGGAGGGGGTAGGTATTCCAAGGGGTCTCATTTACTACTGGTTTCACTAGTCTCTTTCTCTTGCTCTTTACTTCTTTTAACTTCTACTTTTTGTTCTTTTACCTTGCATACTCTTACTACTTCTGTTTCTGTTTTATCTTTTTGCCACACAGCTGCATATGTTATTTCTTCTGGGCTCAAACCTCTTTTGGTTTTTAGATGTTGGTATAATTGGGAACACATCCAGGAATCTTTAGTGCCATACCACAGCCACTGTCCTTGCATCTCTAATTTGGGCTAAATCTCCATACAATAATGGATCATTTTAATCCGGTCTAGGCCCTTGGTGGCCTCTTGTGTGTCCCAACGATTTAGCATTTGTTCTAACGGGCTATCATGGGGAATGGTTCTGGTAGTCTCTTCATTCCCCTTGGGGTTTGCTCTCTTACTTAAGCACTGCCCCATTGCTCCTCTTGACTCCGGGCCTAAACTTAAGAACTGATGGTGCCTCTACCCGAACGAAATACAACTGACAGGCAACACAACCTTTAACCAACTTATAACTGGCCCTTACTTAAACTTAAACTTTTATGAATGTGCCCCTACTCAAACGGAAATTTTTAATGACGGGCAACTGAAGTTCTGAACTTTCACGAGAATAAATAAAAAACTTTTTCTTCAGCAGGGCTCACCCTGGAACCCCCCTGCCCCTCCGCTCCCTGACTATCCCCCTTCCCCAGTGAAGATAGCTTCTGCGCGAGGGCTGAATGTGAGAATCACAATCGGACAAAGTCTGATCTCTGTTCCCCCCTGCCTCGCCTCCCTGACTCCCCTGTCAGTAGAGACTGTGAGCACTACAGGGTTGACGTGGAGGGAACCCTAGCACTAGACCACCTGGGATCTTCCCCCGTCCCTGTCTCAGTGCTGTTTACAAAGTTTTTTTCGTCAGCAGGGCTCACCCTGGAAACCCCTGCCCCTCCGGTCCCTGACTATCCCCCTTCCCCAGCGAAGATAGCTTCTGCATGAGGGCTGAATGTGAGAAAGTGGTGGGAGAATTCCCCCTTGCCTCCTAGCCACCCCGCCCACCAAGGGATGGCTTCGGCAAAGGGATGTATGTGTGTGTTGCCATAGCTGCCTCGCCCGCCTGCGCAGACTACCTGTCCCTGTGCTCTCTGGCAGCAAGTTGACGACCTCCCTTCCCAGGAACTCCCTGAGCCGAGACTGAGCCGCGAGAGCTATGGCCTCTCAGCACGTCCTGTGTCACAGACCCTGGGAAGCGAAGGTTCTTCATTGACCGCCTGGTGCTGGTAGGGCCTGGGGACCCCCAATCCAAATTCCCCGGTCAGGTCCTATACCCAAGCAGGAGGGGTGTGTTCACTCACACCTAACCTAGGTACCCCCACACACCACCCCGGGAGTTACCTAGATTGTTTGTACGTGACTCTCACTTTCTCTAGGCTCTCCACGTGCCCGGAACGGCCTAGACCGCTTAGTCTTTTCAATAGGGAGACCTACCCCTATGCGTGCCACTCATACTCTAAGGAAACCTCCGCATGCTCGGAGGGGGGCCCTTCTGTCCCCGGGAGGCGCCTCTTTCATTCTTCTGAGCCTTGCTAGGCCCTTTTCGCTTCCCCCTGTTCCTGGCCAGCACCCTCACGGGAGTCTGGAACCGCGGTACTGAGGGGTCCACATTCGCTTTGGGGGTCCGAGCTGCCGGCCCCTGTCTCACTCACACCTCACTCGCTCGCCTCCCACTCCCGGCGTCTTACCAGTCCCGGCGCTCCTCTTCGTTGTGCTTGCCCAGGCTGATCTCTGGATCCGAGGGTGGACAGCTGGTCCTGGAGGCCCAATCGGGTGGTCGACCGTCCCGTCCCTGGTCCTCTTCAGGCGTGGCTAGCTCTCGGACGAGTGCCCAAATTGATGTAAATGAAAGGGCTAGGAGACCTTCTGCTCCCTTTTTCAAGCCTTTATTAATCAGCCTGGGTGGGGGCCTGAGGGGTTGCGCTCACCGCCACTGCTCCCTGTGGACAACGAGGAGGAGGAGGTGCAAGCAGCTTTGCCCGAAGACAGAGCTGGGGTCTCCAATGTCACAGGAGTCCTGTAGAAGACTTATCCTATTTGGCTCGTTGAAAGTCTAGGGGGTGACTCTGAGCAAGTTTTGTTTTGGTTATGGCGAGTTGACCAAATGGCTGTACAGGTAGCCTGCTGTCCTGCTCAGTCTTCTAACATGGTCTGGCAACGGATTTATATGTCAGCTTGCAGGCTTTGGGGGTCTGCATGCAGTGGTCTTCACTTCCTGTGGTCCCTTAGATCCATGGGAGTTCACATGGTTTGCATACGGGGTGGAGCCATTTGTTGCCATATGGAAGTATAGGGTAGCAGTGGAGGCGGGGCCCGACAGGGACAGGAACAAGGAACAGGATACAGCAACTTGGGATGGCGGTACAGTAGGGGTAGGAACAGGAACAAGGAACAGGATACAGCAACTTGGGATAGGGGTACAGTGGGGGTACAAGGTAAGTGATTAACGTTATTTAACAGCTATAAAAATTATTAACACAACCAACATTAACTGTACAACAACAAACATAGCTAACAGTAATTCTTGACTCCTTCTTCTTAACACCCAGTGTCCCCAGTGTCCCCAGTGCCCCCAGTGTCCCCAGTGTCACAGCACGTCCTGGTAGATGTCACTGGGGTCCTGCTGTCGCCTGTGGGGTCCCAGCAGTTCGGCGTAGATCACCTGGGGGGATGTGACACGGGGGGGCCCTGAAAGAGACACCAGTTGTGGGGACCTGGGTGGGGGGTGACGTGTCACTGTGTTCCCCATCCCCGTACTCACCCCCTGCCCGCTTGGTGCTCACAGCGTGGGTGTACAGCACCTCCCCCTCCTCTGGGGGTGCCGGGGGATCCGGGGAGGCCCTGCGGGGATACGGGGGTGCCTTTAGGAGGAGGGATTTGCAGTGAGGGACAACTGGGGGGTCAGACCTGGAGCCCCCCACTCACCTTTCCTGCGGCTTCCTGAAGGCTGAAAAGGGAAAAGGGGAGGGGTGACTGTGGGGTCCTCAAGGCCCCTGAACACCCTTGGGACCCCCGAATGCCTGTAGGACCCTCAATCATCCCTAAAGCCCCCAAAAAGCCTTGAGCCACTCCTTGAACCTGCTGAGCTTCCAGAGCCCTCAAACTCCCTCCCAAACTGCCTGACAGAACACCCAACATCCCTGCACGACCCTCCAGGACATCCCCAAATCCCCCAGCAACCCCAGCCAAGATGTTTGGGGTCTCAGCTGCAGCTGAGTCAGGAGCTGTTGGTGACATACTCTGGGAGGGCTTCACCCCAATCCCTGGGACCCCCATCCCCCCCATTGTCACCCACCCTGGCGGTGACACCGGTGCCAGGCCACGGTGACAGCCACGAGCAGGACCAGGAACAGGAAGGACCCGCTGACCCCTGCAGCCACTGCTGGGGACAGAGGGGGACACATCGGGGTCACCCAGAACCCTGAGGGTCCTGCACCCCCCGTGTGACCCCGTGTGACCTCACTTGTGACCCAGGGTGAGCCAGGGGTCACCTCCAGGGCCAGCTCGGGGCTGAGTGCCCAAAACACGCGGTGCCCGTCCTGTCCCAGCTGGTTGGTGGCCACGCACTGGTAGGTGCCTGAATGTCCCACAGAGACGCCCCCAAGCTCCAGAAGGGGACCCCGGGCCACCTCCTGCCCGTTTTTCAGCCAGGTGAAGGTGACAGGGGCTGAGCCCACCTGCACCGAGCAGCGCAGGGTCACGGGGTCACCTGCGCGCACCTGGTGTGACAGGGGACCAGGGCTGATGGTGGCATTGGCCACGGGCACTGCGGGGACACAGACGGGGCTGGCACCTGCCTAGGTGGGATGGGGGTGCCGTGGGTGGAGTCCCCCCCTCAGCCCGAGTGTCCTGCTCACCCAGGACAGTGACATTCATGGGGACACTCTCGGCCACGCTGTCCCCGTCGCTGACCCGGCAGTGATAGTGGCCGCTGTCATTGTCCCCAACGTGCTGCAGCTCCAGGCGGGGGCCGGTGCCTAGCGGTGCCCCTGAGCCCCCCCGGTGCCAGGTGAAGGACAGGGGACCTGTCCCCGTGGCCACCGTGCAGCTCAGCACCAGGGGGTCCCCCAGTGCCACCTGTCCCCCTGGGGGCTGGGCCAGCAGGGACACCCCCGAGGGCGGGACCCCTGTGGGAGAGGGGACACCACGGGACAGTGAGGGACACGGGGAGGGTCAGAGAGGGGCAAGGGGGATCCCAGGGAGGAAGAGGAGGCAAAGAGCTCAGGGGGGCCGGGAAAAGAACCCCAAGGAAGGATGGGGGGGTTCAGGGAGGGGACACCTGGGGAGGGATGGGGGTGACACCAGGGAGGGGATGGTGGGACCTGGGGACCGCGGGGGCAGATCAGAGAGTGGTGGAGGGACGCAGGGACTGGTGAAGGGACCCAGGGATGAGTGGAGGGCATGGAGGGGGAGCCGAGAAGTGATGGGAGGACGTGGAAAACGTTCACAGGAAATATGTGGGTACCCAGGTAGGGCTGGGGGACCCGGCGAGGAACCCGGCAAAAGATGGGGGACCCGCGACAGCGGTGGGGGTCCCCAGGCAGGGCTGAGTGTCCCCGACCAGAGGACCCGAGAGGGCTGCGGGGGCTCCCCGTGCCCATCCCCGCACTCACCGCGCACCGTGACGCCGAGCCGGGCGCTGCTCTTCTGCACGGGCCCGACCTCGGAGAGCACCTGGCAGCTGTAATTCCCCGAGTGGGAGACCCCCACGGCGGGCACCAGGAACTGCGGGGACCCCTGCGGGCCCCCGACCCACCGCCCGTCCCGGTAGAAGGGGTGCAGGAGGGGGGCTGGGGGCCGCAGGGGGCTGGGGGTGCTGAGGCAGCTGAGATTGAGGGGGGACCCCTCGATGAGCTCGGGGGGACCCTCCAGCACCGGCACCGTGAAGAGCTCTGGGGAGTAGAGGGGAGGGAAATTTGTGACCCCGAGTCCCTGGGGAGGGGCTGTGGGGGTGCAGAGGTGTGGGGTGCTCACCGTGCACTGTCACTGTCACCGGCCGCGACTCCTGCCACTCCCGTGATCGCCAGAGGGTCACCCAGCCCCCGCAGCGGTAGCGGCCGCTGTGGTGCAGCTGCAGAGGGGACAGGGACAGCTCGGGCCCATGAAGGGACCTCTTCACCTCCTCTTTCCCACGGGAGAATCGCACCCCGGAGACCGACATGTCCCGCCAGCGCCGGCAGCGCAGTGTCACCGTGTCCCCCTCCAGCAGCGGCCGTGCCGGCACCTGCAGCACCAGCCCGTCTGTGGGCCAGAGGGGTCCGGTCACACTGGTTGGGTCCCATTTTCATGGGGCCCCCCTTTGGGTCACACCCAGCGCATCAAAGGTCGGCAGTTCCACCAACAGGGTCCCCCCCGCACTGGGATTCTCTGGGATGTCCCTAGAGCAGGGGACGGGCTCTGGTCACACCAGGGGGTGGTGACCCATGGAGCGGAGCCCACTCAGAGCACTCGGGGTCCCACAGGGGACACCCAAACTCCCCTCACCATCTAAAACTCTCACGGGGGAGCTGCGCCCACTGCCAAGTCTGTCACACGTGTAGGTGCCACTCTCGGTGATAACGAACTTATCCCGGACTTCCTGTCCCCAGCGCTGCCCGTCCTTGTACCAGGTGGTGGCACCGGCGGTCCCCGAGCCCTGGCAGGCCAGTGTCACCCGGTCCCACAGCACCGCCAGCATCCAGGGGGGCTGCACCAGGAGCTGGGTGGTCTGGGCGCCTGCGGGTGACAGGGGACACCAGCCTGCCAGGGCCACCGCGGGGCTGGGGACAGCGGGGCGGGGACATGGCATCCCCCGAGGGAGGACTCACCAGCGAGGCCGAGGGTCTGGGCTGGAAGGGAGAAGGGACAGGGCTGGGTGGGGGTGGCACCACGGGGACAGCAGCACCCAGGGCTCGGGTTGTGGTATTGTCCCCAAACTTTCCCCATGTGGACACCAGAGTGGCACAGACCTTCCAGGGACTGGGACACTGTGGCTACCACAAGATGAGGCAGGACATGGGGACACCGTGGACACCCAGGAAATGGGGGTGCCAGGACCACCCTGTGCTGGCACAGGTCACCCCCAGCAATCCCACAGGCTCTGGCCCCATGGCCCATCCACACAGTGCTTGTCCCTCTGTCCCTGCATCCCTGTGCCCCTGTCCCTGTCCCCACAGCTGTACCAGCCCCATGATGCCTCCCCAAATCTCTCTCCCTATTATTGTCCCTCCAGTCCTGTCTCCCCTCTCCTGTCCCCACAGCCACCCCACAGCCCCGGTCACCTCATGCACTGGCTCTGCTGCCCTTGGGGACCTCAGGGGACACCACAGCCCCCCTGGGGCACCTTCCCACCACACTGTGCCCATCCCCATTCCCGGGGCACTCACCCCACAGGAGCAGTAGTGCCACCTTCCCAGCCATCCCCGTGTCCCCGGCCACCCAGGCTGGCTGTCACTCGCTGTCACTCGCTGTCCCCTGGCTGGTGGTTGTTTGACCAGGGCGGAAGGAAGCCAGGTCAGGTCTTATCCCCATGCGTAGGTGGCCTTTGTTGGGGGTGGGGAGGCCACAAGCTGGGGACAGGCTGTGAGAATTGTGGGGACGAGACTGGGTGACGCAAGTGGGGACACGGGGTTCTCAGGAGTGGGGGGCTCAGGGGGTTTGGGGAGCCAGGGTTGGGTGTCCAGGGGAATGGTGGGGCTCCAGGGATTTGGGGTCATGGGATGGGGATGTGGAGGTGTTTGGGGGGGATCCCATGACAATGGGGGTTCCTGGGTGAATCAATGTCCTGGGGGAAGGGGCATTGTAAGGGATGGAGTTTGTGGGACGGGGCTTCTCTGAATGGGGATCCTGGGCCAGGGAGATCCCGGGAAATGTGAGTGCTGGGATGAGGGTCCCAGGGAGGGGAAACTTCAGGAATGGGGGTGCCGTGGTTGGGGTCCCAGGGGAATGGTGGTGCCAGGGATGGGCAGTGGCTGGGTGGGCCCGTGGGTCACAGTTCCTTCAAGGGGTGAGCCTCAGATTTTGGGGTGAGCCAGGGCCCAGCACTGCCCCACCTTGTTTGCTCTTGGTTTGGGGGAGGCCCTGCAAGGGGATTCTGAGGGGCTCTGGGTCTTTGCCCCCCCAACCCCCAGTGACATTTTCCTCTCTTCATTTCCATTTCCTCCCTTTTACCCCTCAATTTCACAGCCCCCCCCATTTCGTGCCTCGGTGACCGTGGGGAGGGGCCGAGCAGGGAACGGGGTTGGGATAACCCCAGGGTGGGGGAAGCAGGGGTGAGGGGTCTGCAGGGGGGGGTTGGGAGGCTGTGGGGGCTGGGGACGTCCAGCTGTGCCCCCCCCTCCCCCAGCACTTTCACTTTCTCTCTCCTGCAGCAGAAGGAAGAGGCCGTTTGTGCTGAGCCTCACATGGGGGGTGGGTTCTGTCCTGGGGGGCACATCCAGGGGGGTCCTGTCCTGGGGGGTCCTGTCCCGGGGAAGGGGGGACACATGCTGGCCAGGGGGGTCCTGTCCTGGGGGATGGCAGCTCCGGGAGGGCTCCAGACTTCTCCTTTCTGGCCGGTGCCCTGCAGGATCTGAGCTCCTGGGAATGGAGCCCCGGGGCAGGAAGGAGCTCCCCAACTCCTCCTCCTCCTCCTCCTCGCAGCCAGGGGCCATCCAAGTGTGGGGCCCGGCCCCGCTGCCCAGGGATGGGCACTGGCCAGCCCTGCTCTGGCCAGCCCCAGGTGGCAGCCAGCACCTGAGGGTCCCCCCCGACCCCTCGGCTTTGGTTCTGGCAGCTTTGGAGCTGCTGCAAAGGGGAGAATTCTGTGAGGGATGAAAAAGGCCTGGCTGTGGTTTGCTCAGCCCTGCCAGAAGCACAGAAGCCAATGGCAGCCCCAGCAGTGGCTCTGCCAGGGCCTTTGATGGTTTTTCAGAGCAGGGCTGGCTGGAAACCGCCCCTGCAGGGGCAGCGCTGAGGGAACCAGGCCGGAAATGCAGCAATTGGTGCTTTGATCTCTCTGCCCAAGGGGCTGAGAGAGCCCCAGAACCACTGCAAAGACAACAACAACCTGACCAGGACACTCCACCTTCCTGTCTCAAACCTGCAGCCCTTTGCAACAACCCAGAGAGAACCTTTGGCTTCTGCATGTGGACACCAGAAGAGAGGGAAAAGTGTGGAAATATCCAGCAGGGGCCCCAGCCCTGGATCCGGGGGACAGGGGTGTCCCAGCAGGAGCAGGGAGTGCCCAGGCAGGGGAATTCAGGGCAGGGTGGAGCGCATTTCCCAGGGCAGCAGCCCCTGAGGGAACACAGGCATTTCCATGGATCCCTGTGTGCTGCTCCAAGGACAGACAGAGTTCCTCCCCTGTTGGGAGCAGGAGCCATGGGAAGTAAATCAAATTTCAGGGTGGGAATGAGAAAAACGGGAAGAGTTTCTGAACATGGCCCAGGCAAAGCCTTCCCCATGGGCTGGGGTGCTGCCCACAGGCAGGGAACAACCCCACGGACCTGCTGGGCACTCAGGGGGATTCCACGCTCTGTGTTACCCACAAGCTGTGGGATGCACAAAGGGGCTCCTAAAGGGAACCAAAACCTCATTTCTCTGTGATTTGTTTGTGTTTTCCTTGTCAGAGTCTTCTTGGGAGGGCAAGGATTAAAAGGATTCTATCAACCAGACCATTTTGTACACTGCCAGTTTGATTTTTGCTGAGTTTCTTTTTTATTGGGGAAAAAGAAAGGGGGGTGGGAAAAGATGTTTTCCTTTATTGCCTGGATGTAAAATTGTTCCTCAACCATCAGGGAACCTGAGCCCAATTTAGCCTGGCATTGGCCATCATCAGGGCAAGGTCATATCAGGTGCCCCCTTTAGTTTGGGCAGCCCAGAGGTCACAGGGCCCCACTGGGCACAGCAGGAAGGCTCAGGGCCTGCCCAGGACAGAGGTGCCCAGGATGTGCCACCTTGTGGGACAGGAATCCCCAAGGACGTGGCACCCCCAGAAGGAGGATCCCACCTGGGACAAGATCCTGGGACAAGACCCAGGTGTCACCACAGCAGAGGAGCCCGGGCATAGGGATGGGCAGAGAGCGGTGGGGAGGGGGCCCAGGGGGGCTGCGGGGTCCCCTGAGGTCCCCAAGGGCAGCAGAGCCAGTGCATGAGGTGACCGGGGCCGTGGGGTGGCTGTGGGAACAGGAGAGTGGGGACAGGACAGGAGGGACAATAATGGGGGACAAATTTGGTGAGGCATCATGGGGCTGGGGCAGCAGTGGTGACAGGGACAGGGATGCAGGGAGGCAGGGACAGGGACAGAGGGACAAGCACTTTCACCTACTCATTTGTCACCATGCAGGTAAGACCTACTCATTCCTTTGCTGAAACTCACAGGCGAAAGGATCCCTCCAATTATTTGACATATTTAAATCCCTTCTCAGAAGTTACTGACAGCAGAGTAGGGGTCTCTTGAGGGTCTCTGCTGGTCATTTGGGGAACATCCCACTCCTCAAATTCTCCTCGGATGCTCAAGAGCCTCCTACAACCACTTGCTTCCCCCTGAATGCATTCCAGCGACCTTCTTAGCAGGACTACTCTATTCTCAAGGCTGAGGGAGCCACTTGCACACAGCAATCACTGCACTCCGGGAATAGAGGGCTCAACGCCGCCTGTTCATGCAAACGGAATTCATGATTTGTTACAGTTCAACATTTTCTCAACACCTTCCTTCTCTGGGAATTGCTCACAAGCATTTCCTCAATGCACCTTGAAAATGATTTTGCTGACTGAAGCCACATGGTGCCTTTCCTTCAGCAATGAAGAAAGAAAACACAAATTGCCTACTGAAACCCTTCTGCTCCCTTCCTTCACTGCTCAAGCACAACCCACTGGCTCATCCCCGATTCCCTTCGTGATATATGAAGTAATATTTGGCTGCAGCCAAAAGATTATTAGAAAAAAGAATGAAAGTTATTGGTTTTAGGTGTTGTTATTGAGGGTTTGGATTTGTTCTAGTTGATTTGTTTGGTGTTGCTACGAGCTGGGAGAGGGGCCAAGTTGAAGACCAGACCAAAAGGGAAGTAGGATAAGACACAGAAGTAGACTGTGAGGAGAGAAGATAAGTTCCCCAGTATCCAGCCAAAGGGAAAGGGGAGATGGTTTGCCCTGGGCTGGAAAAGGCAATAAAAAGCAGCGTTTTATTGAAGGGTGTGTGTGTTAGGCTCTTGAGAGAGCGTGATCCACACCCAGCTCAGGTGAATCCTTACTAAGAAACTGTTCTCTTTTGCTTTGATGACTTTGTCCCCATTGAATTTCATCAAAGAGTTGGCTCCTTTCTAACACCTCTCTCCCAGCAGCTCAGGGCTGTATTGCACAGTGCTTGCTGTGTGCCAGACAGCACAAAGCAGGCTGGCCTGCTGCCCCTGAATATTTCTGCACAACACTCTGCATTTCACCCCTTTGCTCTGGCTCGGTGCAGAGCTCCAGGATTGCAGGCGCTTCCTCCCAGAGCTGTGTGAGGCCCTGGCTGCTGCAGATGTGCCCTGACAAGCGGCCCCTGCCTGAGGCTGCCCTCGGTTCCCCTGGCAGAAGCGCCGTGCCTGAAGGGCGCTGCCCTGTGCTGGAGCCTGCGGAGCAGCCCGGCTCCCTCCCGCTGTGCCCAGAGGGCTGCACACACTGTTCACCTTTGCCAGCAGTTCCAGGGCAGCCGGCACAAGAGCAGGAATGCTCAGCCAGGCCTCCAGCCCTCGGCTGTCCTTTGCCTTTCTCTCCTGCTGTGCAGACTCCACAGGGCCAATGCCACCAGGCTGTGCTGTGCCCAGCACGGCTGCGCTTCCCCTCGGCAGCGGCAGCTGCCAGCTGGGCTCTGAGAGCCGAGGATTCGCCCGGGGCCACCAAGAGGCACCCAGGGCCGGGCTGCTGTCTCTTGCAGCTCCAAGGGCCTCATTGCAGCCTCCTCTGCCCAGGCTCAGGCTGCTCCGGGCTCTGCCAGGGCTCTGCTGGGGCTCCGGCCTGGGCAAGGCGGGGCCCAGTCTCACCTGGCCCTCGCTGACAGCTCTGCACCAGCTCTGCAGCTTTCCCTGCAGCGTCCCTGTTATAAATTTTAAGAGCCAATTTCAATCAAAAACAATTTATTGCCAAGGAGAAATTTCGAACAAGAAATTGACACAAAATTGACAAAGCCAAGCAAACCAAGGAAGCGATGTGCACCGGGTGAAAACCTCAGACGTGAGCTCCACAGCGTCACGTCCCTCCGAGGTTTCACACCGTGTGCCTCGAGGTCCGACTGCTTTATCCCCTTCTTGGTTTGGACTCTGTGTACATTGTTAAAAATGGGCCAGGAGACCAGCTCCTTTTGAAAGGCCTTTATTAAAAGACAGCTCTGGGTAGGGGGCTCGAGGGGCCGCGCACACCGCCGCTGCTCCCACTGGACACCACAGAGGAGGAGGTGCAAGTCGAGCCTGCCACTGACACTGCAGAGTTGGGATTCCTTCCTCACAGGAATTCCTAGGAATCCACTTGGCTCACTTTAGTCCAGGGGTGTCACCTTTGTTCAGTACTTGTTAGGTCATGGCGAGTAGGTGGGAAGCCTTCCACAGATGGCTGGATGTCCTCCTCGCAGGGCAGTGTCCTTCGGAGGTCCGGATTTTGGGTCGGCTCGTTGTTTTAGGGGTTTTTTTGGGGTCAGCTGGAGTTCCGCCTGGAGCGGTGCATCATGGGAGCCTCTGGATTTCCCTATTAGGCGGGGTTAACAGTTTGACGAGCAGGTGGGGAGCAGCAGAGGCCTAGCCCGATGGAAGGTAAAGGGGGAATTTGGGATCTGGGGAAAGGGAATGCACAACTTGGAACATAGGAAACTGAGATTTGAGGGTACAGATTCAACACGAACAGTTTGAAATAACAGGTAAGTAACAGCATAACCTTTTTAACTACATGGTAAACAGTATAACAATACAACATACAACATCAATACAACATACAACATACAGTGCACAACTTGGAGTCCTTTATTTATTTCATACATGTCCTGACTTGTCCCACAGACCCAGATGTCAGGGGTGGGCGGTTCTTGAAACTTCTATGCTGCCGGATCTCCTGTTGAATTCCAAAGTTTCTATAAGTTCCTTGTATTGTAATTTCTTTGTCTTCCTCTTGGAACTGGAGAGAGCTCTTGCAAAATTTTCTAAGCCTCTCTGTGAGAAGGGGGGTTCCTTTGGCTTTCTTAGAAATTATATTTCTACTATAACAACAAGTACTATGAAAACATGAAGTATTCCTTATTACAATTCCCCCCTCTTTCTATTTGATAATTTTAATTCATGTTTTCAGAACACCACTAAAAGGTTATGGCAAGTGAACTTTTTTTAAAAACAAACTTAACACTACAAATGGAGAGCTAAAACATTATAAATGAGCTTCTAAAACATTACAAATGAAAAACTTCTAAAATATTACAAATCGACTAAATGGGAAACTAAAACATTACAAATAAACCTTCTTGTTCATTCTCTTCCTTTTTTGTGGGACCTGTGAATCCTGGGCCCAGTTTCCTGAGATTTAGCAACTTGCTTCCTCCTTTTTCTTTTTTATATGCCATTGGACTTTTTATCCCCTTTTGTTTCTAAGCCACCCCTTCGTTTTTTCTTCCTCTATGTTTGGTCATCTGTTTCCTTCTCTTTTTGGGGTTTTCTTCCCTTGCCACCTTGGCTGTTTGGGGGAATTAGGGTTTCCCACTGGCAGGTCTCTCTGCAATTGCCAACGCCCACTGGGGTGCGACCAGTGGCGCAGGAAATTATCTTCTCTGCAGCAAAGCCATGCTTCCGGGGTCCCCTATTCTGTACGAGCTGCCTCTGAAAGGTGTTCTATTTAGAGAGCTTTAACCGGACCTACTTCACAAGGAGTTTTGTTTTGTCTCTTGGCATTCAATTGCTAATATTTGGGCTTCTTGGTCCAATTTTCCCCTTATCCCCTTTTTGAAAATCTAATATTACTCATGGGAGTCGAGTTCCAATATTCTCAGGTTAGTGGCGAGCACTAGGAATCTTCTTGTTAGGTCCCATTTTGCTTTTAAACAGTGCAAAAAGCTTTAGGCCTCATTCCCTTTTTACAGTGTACAACTCACATTTTTTGACAATAAATGCATTCCAAATGAATACATGGATAACAAGTACACTCTGAGTTAGTGCAGCTTATTGTGTCACTTATTGGTTTGACTGCTGGAGTCATATTTTTCAGGTTCTTGGGCGTGGATGTTACTTTCTATTTAGGGTCTTGTGATTCGACTTTTTCACTCGAGACCCGTGGGTCCACCTTTTCTTTGCCGTCTGTAGATACCAGATACGGTTGTATTTGAATATCTTTAACCTTGGGGTGTCCCACTGGGATCTTGTGCTCATGAGGCATACTATATAACATTTCAAGGGATGATACCCCTGCTTTTGCATGAGGTTTTTTTCTTAATATTTAACAGAGCAAGAGGGAAACATTTTACCTAGTTCATTTTAGTTTTAGTATTAATTTTGCAAGCTGTGCTTTGAGAGTCTGATTGATTCTTTTCACTCTTCCTGAGCTCTGGGATGCCAGGGGGTGTGGCATTCCCACTGAAACTCTAATGCTTCTGCCAATTGTCTTACAAGTTTGGAGGTAAAGGGAGTTCCTTGGTCTAAATTAATGTACTCTATTATCCCAAACCTGGGTATAATCTCCTTTAACAATACCTTTGTAACTTCCTCTGGCTGTTGCCTTTGCATTTGGAAAGGTCTTTACTTAATGTGTTATCTGACTAACAATTACTAACAAGTACCGATATCTCCCAACCTTGGGCAAATCAGTGAAATTAACCTGTATTTTAGCAAAAGGCTGGTATGCCAGAGGGCGGCCCACCCCCACCATCGGGGTTTGTCTGTTCTTATTTTGATTTATTTTTTGACATACTATACATCCTAGCACTTCCTGTTTGGCTAATTCATATCTATTTAAAGAACTGTAAAAAGTGCTCTGCTAACGCTTGTGCCTCCCCAATGTGTTTGATTATGCAATCTTTTAAGTATTTTCCCAGCATATTCTTTTGTCACTAATTCTCTCCCATAGCCTCAGCTACAACTGCCTGTAGGCATGTGGGCCAGCCTCTATTTATTGGGTCTAAAAGCTTTGACACATATCTTACAGGTTTTCGTGCTCCTGCTTTGTGTTAAAAACTCTGTGCTGGGAGACTCAAAACCGGTGCAGCTATTAGTGCATCTTTTAGCTTTTTATATTTTCTTTCCTCATTTCTTTTCAAGTCTCTCTTTTTTTTTTTTTTCCAAGAGCTAAATTCTTTATGACAGAACCTTACCTCTTAAGAAAAGCAACTTACTCCTATGAAGACTGGGTGTAAATTTGTCTCTTAAACAAGAATGGCAGTCCTTAGTTTTCCTTTGTTTGTTTTTTTTATATTTGCCTCACTTCTCTTATATTTCAGATTTTTGCTATTTTCATTTCAACAACAAATATAATTTTCAAATACAGATAATTTTTTTTCTATGGCAATGTCTTAGGAACATGTTTTGTGTTAGACCTTAGGGTTTTCATTTGCCCTTTAACTACTTTTTCTTTTATACCTGCACTTGAAAATCTAACAATTTATTATAAATTATTCTAACCATCATCTCGCAATACTCGAGAGCAACCACTTAAAATCATGTTCTATTTATTAACAGCAGGCATTTAGGGATTACTTTAAAATCAAGGTTCTAGCATGATATTTGTGGCTTTTTAGCCACTCTACGGCAATAAAACTGTGCTAGTTCTTGGTTATTTTAGAGTTTTGTTGTGTTGAATAGACTGCTAAGAACCGAAGGCCAGCAAATACAATTAAAATATCAATACTGAAAGCTTTGTTAACACATAAGGGGTGTTGAAGATCTCTGCAGGAATGGTCAAACTGAAACTACTTAACTAATTAAGCAAAGGCTTGTGCCCTATTTTTATTTCCAAGCATTTTCAAAATAAAACAGCTATTTTAAGGATTAAAACAAACTTAGTTATTTAATCCACTGATGTAACTTAGAAGTTCAACATGTTCTACATACATTCACAAGGGAAAACTAAAAAGTTTTAATTATCTTTGCTTCATTTAACAAAAAGCTAAAAGAGTATTTTAAGACAGAATTTTCAATTATTTACATGAGTAAAATGCTCTGAACAATTTTAATATTTTCATGGCTTTTGATAAACTGGAGCCCTCAAATTTTATGGGCAGATGCTAAATTTACCACCTGAAAGGCAGCATAAAAAATTTGTTCAACTCCAAGATTTTCTTTAGCTGAGATAATTAAGCAAGAAATGTTTCTTTTTCTTTGATACTCCAATTACTTTCAGCTTCCCCCAACTCGAGGCTTTTCTGCTGCTCAAAAACGCAGGATAGATATTTTCACACTCATATAAAATCGATAAAGGACAGGAAGAGGTTGAGATACAGATGGTAGCTGATAGGCAGCTTACAGGCTACAACACAAAATGATTAAGAGTGATTAGCAAAGTTAGTTAAGGGAGTAACAACTGATGAGTGCCTGACTGCAGAATACCTTTTATTCCAAGGTCTTTCTAATAAACAAAACAGAGCTGCTTAGAACTACTGGTGTCCGTCTCACTGCTCTTCCTTTGTAAATTCTATTTTCCCTCCCTTCCTCCCTCAGCACTGTCTCTTTAGCCGCCTGGCCCTTCCCCCCCAGCAGCTCGCTTCTCACAGCGAGTCCGAGAAGCGGAGACAGCTCTCGGCAGCGGGGGGGCCGCGACTGCGGGGGAAGCAAAGGCACGGGCGCTTCTGCCAAAGGGGAGGGCTGCGGTGCCCCCGGGAACCGCGGCTTCCCCCCGAGACACACACGGAAAAGCCGCTTTCTCGGAGCGGGGAGCACTCCCTCCTGCTCCGCCCCGCTGCCTTCCCTCCCCGCCCCGGGAGAGTGTCCCCGGGAGGGAACTCCGAGCCAGACCCGGGGACGGGGCGCGCCCGGGTGACAGGGATCTCGGGCTTCCTCCCGCAGGAAGTCCTGGGGCTGGGAATGCTACTGGGGGTTGCAATCCTTGTTGGAAAGTTGCAATTTCGGAGGAGGCAACAGTGCCGATGCTCTTTACTGGGGACTGTGGAGATTCCCGGGCTGGGACACCCCTGGAAGCGGTTGGCTTCCCGCAGGAGGCTGCTGTTTCAGGGTAGGGATTCCTTCCGAGCCCCCTGCCACTAAAACCGGGGCACTCAGCACCATTCATGGGGGTGGGAGATCACCCAATGGATCCTATTTTTCCCCCCCCCACTCTGATGCACACTGAGTACAGCTTTGCATTCAATCTTCCCCTATACTAAAACTCACTTGGGCTTTTCTCCTGGCCGCTGTCCTTGCAAGTACAAATTCTAACAATATTTTACAAATCCAAGTATTAAAAAATCTCAAACTTTGGCTACTCCAAACTTTCTTTAATTCTTTCTAATCGCTTAATACCTACTCCAAGGGACTTTCTCGGGGTATTTTCAGGGTATACTCTCTCTACTGACCTTCCCTTTCTCGCCGTTTTCTGAGTTTTACCTTGTTTCGTCTTTCCACTTTGGATGGTTCTGAAGCCATATCTCCTGTCTGTCAGGGGTCTTGAAAAACTTTGTTTCAAAAGGAACCTTTCCGTGGTCCCTGAAGATTTTCTTTCAGGGGCTGCCAGCCTGTTTTCCCCAGCAGGGAGTCGGCCCGAGGGGATCAGGCTGGGAGCGAGCTCTCATTTTCACTTTTTCCTTAACTTCTCCCTACCCAACTGAGAAGCTTACCAATCCCCGAACTCTTAAGGGACGTATTCTTCCTCTCAGTTCCCCGGTGGCTACTCTGGTGTGTTTCTCGTGTGTGAAACAGACTCCTTCTTGCTCTTTCACTCTTTTTACCACTCACTTCCCTTGTCACCGACCGTGTATCTCGCGATACAGCGGAACTGCGGTTCGAAGGTCCACACTCGCTTCGAGAAATCTTTCACGTCTCTTCCTCACACACACACACACACACACTGCCACCCCTACCCAACCACGTGTACTTGTTGACTCACCCTTTTCCACGTGGATTCTGAGTGCACTTAGAGTTTTACGAGCAGAAAAATAAACCAAGGTCCCAGAAGGGGGAAAAATAAACCAAGGCCCTGTTACCGGGCTTTCTGGCGAGTTCCCGAGAGCTCACAAAGCTAGCCTTTTCTTCAAATTTCCTTTGTTCATGGCTTTTGTTGGCTTTCTCATTTTGTTGTCCTGGTGATTGTTCCTTGATATCACTTCTTCCTTTGCGGGCCTGCTCAATAGGGCAGGGGCGCCTCCCGTTCTGGAAGAAGAAGATCAAGGATTTCCAGCCCTCATACGGGCCACCATTTGTTATAAGTTTTTAGAGCCAATTTCAATCAAAAACAATTTATTGCCAAGGAGAAATTTCGAACAAGAAATTGACACAAAATTGACAAACCCAAGCAAATCAAGGAAGCGGTGCGTACGGGGTGAAAACCTCAGACGTGAGCTCTGCAGCGTCACGTCCCTCCGAGGTCTCACACCGTGTGCCTCGAGGTCCGACTACTTTATACCCTTCTTGGTTTGGACTACATGTACGTGTCCTGACTTGTCCCACAGACCCAGGTGTCGGGGGCGAACATGAAACTCCTCTGAGACCGGATCTGCTGTTCAATTCCAAAGTTTCTATAAGTTCTTTTGTTCCTCAACATAGTGGTTGATGGGATTTGGAAGACAGAGACTCCACCTGAAAGGATTTCCTGGGTGTGAGGGTGTCTCCGAGTACCCTTAATGACTCAGATAAGATACCATTTCCCAGCCATCAATCCTTATCAGATGCTGATCATCCTTCCCTCTGGTTTCTCTCTGCCTTTCATTGGTATTGTAATTCTTTGATTCTCTTTCTGGAGAGGAGGAATCCCCTTGTGAAATTTTCCACCCCTGCACCCAGCTGAGGCTTCTTCCTTTGGTTTCTCAGACACTGCAAGTTTTATTCTTTGGCTTATTACAACGGTGTTATTACAAAAATATAATTCACCCATCACCAAAACATTAATATTACAAAAACCTGAATTATCTAATTACTACAGAAGGAATCCTCCCCGACTGCCCCTTGGACAGGGGGAGGGGCAGGGGGAACGGGGAACCCCCAGGTGTGCTGTGGGGAGAGAGTGGGGAAGTCACTGAGGGCACTTGGAACACTCGGATGGGGCTTGGGGAGCCCCTGCAGGGACTGGGAATGGGATGGGGGAGCCCCTGGGAGGTGAAACGGGGAGCACGGGGTGCCCTGTGCAGCCTCCCCCTGACTCATGGCCACCTCCCTTGGAAGGATGGGCAAGCACAGGAGCCATGGGCGGGGGCACCCCCAGTGTCACCCAGCGCCTCCCGTTTCCCAGAGTGTCCCAGCTTTGGGTGCAGATTGTCGTAGATGTCACTGGGTTCCCATGGTTGCCCGTGTGGCCCCACCAGCTCCATGTAGGTCGCCTGAGGATCCTTCCCGGGGGGTGCCAGGGGCTGCGGGGGGGCCCTGTGGGAATCAGGGGGTGTTTGGAAGGGGATGGGAGGTGCTGGGGGAGTTGGGGAAAAGGTGCGTGGTGGCTGGAGCCTGCACTCACCTTTGCTGGTGCTTCCTGGCATCTGCAAAGGAAAACTGGAGGGGTGACTTTGGAGTCCCAGGGGCCCCCATCCACCCACCCATGGGAATCCTGAACCACCCCCAGACCCTCAGTTCCCCTCAGGTCCCCCCAGTAACTCTGATGTCCCCCAGAAACCCTGAACCAACCCATTTCCCCCCCAGAACCCAGAGCCTGGCAGGGTGAGGGACCCTCTGAATTCCCCAAAAACCCCCGACAGAACCCCCAACATCCCTGCACGACCCTCCAACACCACCCCAGACACCCCAGGGCCCTGAGCCAAGGTCACTGGGGGCTCAGCCCCTCCCAAGGCAGGGGCTGCGGGTGCCACCCCATGGCCTCTGTCTTCTGGGGGCCTTCCCACCACTCTCCAGGGCCCCACTGTCACCCACACATGTGGTGCCACCGGTGAAAGGCCACGATGATACCCATGAGCAGGACCAGGAACAACAGGGACCCAAGGACCCCTGCGGCCACTGCAGGAAACAGAAGGGGACACAACTGGGGTCACCAGGGTCACCCCAGAGGCTCTGCAATCCCAGTGACCCCATGAGTTCCACTCCTGTGCCATCCTGTTCCATTTGTGTCACTGCCAGGGACAGAGCAGAGCTGAACCCGGGGGTCTAAGGACCAGATAGGAACCCTGTGTGACCCCACCTGTGTCCCCATGTCCCTGCGGTGTCACCTCCAGGGCCAACTCGAGGCTGAGTGCCCAGAACACGCGGTGCCCGTCCTGTCCCAGCTGGTTGGTGGCCACGCACTGGTAGGTGCCCGAATGTCCCACAGCGACGTCCCCAAGCTCCAGGAGGGGACCCTGGGCCACCTCCTGCCTGTTTTTCAGGCAGGTGAAGGTGACAGGGGCTGAGCCCACCTGCACCGAGCAGCGCAGGGTGACGGGGTCACCTGCGCGCACCTGGTGTGACAGGGGACCAGGGCTGATGGTGGCATTGGCCACGGGCACTGCGGGGACACAGACGGGGCTGGCACCTGGCGAGGTGGGATGGGGCTGCCGTGGGTGGGGTCACCCCACAGAGAGGAATGAGGGGACACAGGACACAGGTGGGGAGTCTCAGGAAATATCTCTGAGGGATACGGAGGTACCGAGGCAGGGGACCCGAGGGGGCTGCGGGAGCTCCCCGTGCCCATCCCCGCACTCACCGCGCACCGTGACGCCGAGCCGGATGCTGATATTCTGCACGTCCCCGCCGTTGGAGCGCACCTGGCAGCTGTAATTCCCTGAGTGGGAGACCCCCACGGCAGGCACCAGGAACTGCGGGGACCCCTGCGGGCCCCCGACCCACCGCCCGTCCCGGTAGAAGAGGTGCAGGAGGGGGGCTGGGGGCCGCAGGGGGCTGGGGGTGCTGAGGCAGCTGAGATTGAGGGGGGACCCCTCGATGAGCTCGGGGGGACCCTCCAGCACCGGCACCGTGAAGAGCTCTGGGGAGCAGAGGGGAGGGGGATTTGTGACACCGAGTCCCTGGGGAGGGGCTGTGGGTGTGCTGAGGTGTGGAGTGCACTGTCACTGTCACCAGTGGTGACTCCTTCCACCTCTAAAAGTACCCCGGGCCCTTGCAGTGGTAGCAACCGTTGTGGTGCAGCTGCAGAGGGGACAGGGACGGCTTGGTCCCACGGAGGGACCTCCCCACCTCCTTGTCCCCATGGTAGAATTGCACCTCAGTGACCGGCATGTTCCACCAGCCCCGGCAGCGCAGTGTCACCGTGTCCCCCTCCAGCAGCGGCCGTGCCGGCACCTGCAGAACCAGTGGGTCTGGGGGACATGGAGGTCCGGTCACATCGAGGGAGGCGGGGTCCACTTTTCACGGAGACCCCTTCTGGGACACCCCCAGAGCACCAGGGGTCCCAGGTTCTGCAACAGAGAGCCGCAGCATCCCCCTGCACTGGGATGCTCTGTGTGCAGGGGACATGCTCTGGTCACACCAGGGGGTGACCCATGGAGTGGAACCCACCCAGAGCCCTCGGGGTCTCACAGGTGCCAGGGTGGGGACACCCAAACCCGCCCTTACCATTTCTGACTCTCACGGGAGGGCTCAGCCCTGCCGGGTCTGTCACACCTGTAGGTGCCAGTCTCGGTGACATGGAATTGGTCGTGTCCCTCCTGTCCCCAGCTCTGCCCGTCCTTGTACCAGGTGGTGGCACCGGCGGTCCCCGAGCCCTGGCAGGTCAGTGTCACCCGGTCCCACAGCACCGCCGGCATCCAGGGGGGCTGCACCAGGAGCTGGGTGGTCTGGGCGCCTGCGGGTGACAGGGGACACCAGCCTGCCAGGGCCACCGCGGGGCTGGGGACAGCGGGGCGGGGACATGGCATCCCCCGAGGAAGGACTCACCAGCGAGGCCGAGGGTCTGGGCTGGAAGGGAGAAGGGACAGGGCTGGGTGGGGGTGGCACCCTGGGGACAGCAGCACCCGGGGCTCGAGTTGTGGTATTGTCCACAAACTTTCCCCATGGGGACACCAGAGTGGCACGGACCTTCCAGGGACTGGGACATTGTGGCTACCCCTGACTGAGGAAGGACATGGGGACACTGTGGACATCCCATGCTCATACAGGTCACCTCATCCTCACAGCTCCTGTCCCCACAGCCACATCCCCATGACCCTGTGCCCGTGATCCCATTCCGATGGCACCTGTCCCCATAGCCCACCCACATGGTGGCCCTTGTCCCTGTCCCTGCCTCCCTGTGCCCCTGTCCATGTCCCCACAGCTGCACCAGCCCCAAGGTTCCTTTTGCCACATCCTTGTCCCCACACCTCCACCCCCCTGTTCCTGTCCCCATTTCCCAGTTCCCTGTTCCTGTCCCCATTCTCCTGTCCCCACAGCCACCCCATGGCCCCGGTCACCTCATGCACTGGCTCTGCTGCCCTTGGGGACCTCAGGGGACCCCACAGCCCCCCTGGGCCTCCTCCCCACCACTCTCTGCCCATCCCCATGAGTGCCCGGGGCACTCACCCCACAGGAGCAGCAGTGCCACCTTCCCGGCCATCCCCGTGTCCCCAGCCACCCAGGGCTGGCTGTCACTCGCTGCTGTGGCCACTGGTGCCCTGGGTGGCGGCTCTTGGGATGAAGAGGAAGAAAGAAAGGTCACACCCCGTCCCCAGGCGTAGGTGGCCCTTGGTGGGGGCAGGGTGGGGGAAAGGTGGAGTCACAGCAGGGGACAGGCTGGGGACATGATGGGGCAGCCTGGGGCTCAGTGGGGGATGGTGTTCCCAGGAGTGGGGGGGCTCAGGGGTTCTGGGGAACCAAGGGTGGGTGTCCAGGAGAATGGGGGTGCAGGGGAATTGGGGTCTCCATGCCTGGGGGGATTCTGGGATGGGGGTCCTGGGGGAAGAGGGTCCCCAGGGATTTTGGGTGAGGGGATGGGGGTCGCAGGGTTGGAGGGTGCAGGGGGGAAAAGGAGACTCTTGGGAAGAGGGGTTCTGGGGGAAGGAGCCGCCCATGGGATGGGATCGAGGCAATGGTGGTCCTGGGCAATGGGAGTCCTGGAAGGGGGGTCCCAGGGAGGAGACACCAAGGGAATGGGGGTCCCATGGTTGGGTTCCCAAGGGAACTTGGGCTGGGTGGGCACGGGGATCGCAGCTCCTTCCCCGGGTGCCTCAGATGTTGGGGTGACCCAGAGCCCAGCACAGCCCCCACAGGGTGCTCATGGCCAGGGGGCACCCCAGGGTTGAGGCTCTGGGTCTGTGCCCCACACACCCCGGGGCTTTTTCCCATCCCACTCCCATTTCCTGGCTCAGTGACCCCAGGGAACACCTGAGCAGGCAACTCTGGGGGATCCCAGGAAGGGGAAAAGGGATCTGGGGGGTTCAGGCAGTGCTTGGGGGGCTGGGAGGGATGAAAGATTTTCACTTTCTCTTTCCTGCAGCAGGAGGAAGAGGCCGTTTATGCTGAGCTGAGGACGTGGGTTCTGTCTGGGGGGGCACATCCAGAGGGTCCTGCCCTGAGGGAAAAGGGCTCCTCTGCTATGGTGACACCTGGGCCTTGTCCCAGGGTCTTCTCCCAGGTGGGATCCTCCTTCTGGGGGTGCCACGTCCTTGGGGATTCCTGTCCCACAAGGTGGCACATCCTGGGCACCTCTGTCCTGGGAGGGCCCTGAGCATTCCTGCTGTGCCAAGTGGGGCCTTGTGACCTCTGGGCTGCCCAAACTAAAGGGGGCACCTGATATGACCTTGCCCTGATGATGGCCAATGCCTGGCTAAATTTGGCCCAGGTTCCCTGATGGTTGAGGAACAATTTTACATGCTGGGAATAAAGGCAAACATCTTTTCCCACTCCACTTCCTTTTTCCCCAATAAAAAAGAAACTCAGCAAAAATCAAGCTGGCAGAGTACAAAATGGTCTGGTTGATAGAATCCTTTCTATCCTTGCCCTCTCAAGAAGACTCTGACAAGGAAAACACAAACAAATCACGGAGAAATGAGGTTTTGATTCCCTTTAGGAGCCCCTTGGTGCATCCCACAGCTTGTGGGTAACACAGAGCGTGGAATCCCCCTGAGTGCCCAGCAGGTCCGTGGGGTTGTTCCCTGCCTGTGGGCAGCACCCCAGCCCATGGGGAAGGCTTTGCCTGGGCCATGTTCAGGAACTCTTCCCATTTTTCTCATTCCCACCCTGAAATTTGATTTACTTCCCCTGGCTCCTGCTCCCAACAGGGCAGGAACTCTGTCTGTCCTTGGAGCAGCGCACAGGGATCCATGGAAATGCCCGTGTGTCCCTCAGGGGCTGCTGCCCTGGGAAATGCGCTCCACCCTGCCCTGAATTCCCCTGCCTGGGCACTCCCTGCTCCTGCTGGGACACCCCTGTCCCCCGGATCCAGGGCTGGGGCCCCTGCTCGATATTTCCACACTTTTCCCTCTCTTCTGGTGTCCACACCCAGAAGCCAAAGGTTCTCTCTGGGTTGTTCCAAAGGGTTGCAGGTTTGAGACAGGAAGGTGGAGTGTCCTGGTCAGGTTGTTGTTGTCTTTGCAGTGGTTCTGGGGCTCTCTCAGCCCCTTGGGCAGAGAGATCAAAGCACCAATTGCTGCATTTCCGGCCTGGTTCCCTCAGCGCTGCCCCTGCAGGGGCGGTTTCCAGCCAGCCCTGCTCTGAAAAACCATCAAAGGCCCTGGCAGAGCCACTGCTGGGGCTGCCATTGGCTTCTGTGCTTCTGGCAGGGCTGAGCAAACCACAGCCAGGCCTTTTTCATCCCCTCACAGAATTCTCCCCTTTGCAGCAGCTCCAAAGCTGCCAGAACCAAAGCCGAGGGGGCGGGGGGGACCCTCAGGTGCTGGCTGCCACCTGGGGCTGGCCAGAGCAGGGCTGGCCAGTGCCCATCCCTGGGCAGCGGGGCCGGGCCCCACACTCGGATGGCCCCTGGCTGCGAGGAGGAGGAGGAGGAGGAGTTGGGGAGCTCCTTCCTGCCCGGGGCTCCATTCCCAGGAGCTCAGATCCTGCAGGGCACCGGCCAGAAGGAGAAGTCTGGAGCCCTCCCGGAGC
Organism: Phylloscopus whistleri; assembly: GCA_017589585.1. NCBI lineage: Eukaryota > Metazoa > Chordata > Aves > Passeriformes > Phylloscopidae > Phylloscopus > Phylloscopus whistleri. The sequence continues at coordinate 68,466 of JADMLD010000890.1, forward strand.
TGCCATCCCCCAGGACAGGACCCCCTTGGCCAGCATGTGTCCCCCGGACAGGATCCCCTGGGACAGGATCCCCCTGGATGTGCCCCCCAGGACAGAACCCGCCCCCCGTGTGAGGCTCAGCACAAACGGCCTCTTCCTTCTGCTGCAGGAGAGAGAAAGTGAAAGTGTTGGGGGGGGGGGGGGGCACAGCCAGACACCCCCAGCCCCCACAGCCTCCCAACCCCCCCTGCAGACCCCTCACCCCTGCTTCCCCCACCCTGGGGTTCCCCCAACCCCGTTCCCTGCTCGGCCGCTCCCCAGGGTCACCGAGGCACGAACTGGGGTGGGGGGGATGTGAAATTGAGGGGTAAAAGGGAGGAAATGGAAATGAAGAGGGGAAAATGTCACAGGGGTTGGGGGGGCACAGACCCAGAGCCCCTCGGAATCCCCTTGCGGGGCCTCCCCCAAACCAGGAGCACACGAGAGGGGCAGTGCTGGGCCCTGGGTCACCCCAAAATCTGAGGCTCACCCCTTGAAGGAGCTGTGACCCACAGGCCCACCCAGCCACTGCCCATCCCTGGCACCCCCATTCCCCTGGGAATCCAACCATGGGAACCCCATTCCTGAAGTTGCCCTTCCCTGGGACCCCCATCTCAGCACTCACATTCCCCAGAATCTCCCTGGCCCAGGATCCCCACTCAGAGGAGCCCCCTCCCACAAACTCCATCCCTTACAATGCCCCTTCCCCCAGGACATTGATTCATCCAGGAGCCCCAATTTCCATGGACCTCCCCATTCCCCCACATCCCCATCCCACGACCCCAAATCCCTGGAGCCCCACGTTCCCCTGGACACCCAACCCAGCTTCCCCAAACCCCCTGAGCCCCCCACTCCTGAGAACCCCATGTCCCCTCTTGCGTCATCCAGCCTTGTCCCCACAATTCTCACAGCCTGTCCCCAGCCTGTGGCCTCCCCACCCCCAACAAAGGCCACCTACGCATGAGGATCAGATGCGACTTCGCTTCCTTCCACCCTGGCCGAACAACCGCCAGCCAGGGGACAGCGAGTGACAGCGAGTGACAGCCAGTCTGGGTGGCCGGGACACGGGGATGGCCAGGAAGGTGGCACTGCTGCTCCTGTGGGGTGAGTGCCCCGGGCATGAGGATGGGCAGAGAGTGGTGAGGAGGGGGGCCAGGGGGGCTGCGGGGTCCCCTGAGGTCCCCAAGGGCAGCAGAGCCAGTGCATGATGTGACCGGGGCTGTGGGGTGGCTGTGGGGACAGGAGAGGGGGGACAGGACAGGAGGGACAATAATGGGGAGGCAGATTTGGGGAGGCATCATGGGGCTGGGGCAGCTGTGGGGACCAGGACAGGGGCACAGGGATGCAGGGACAGAGGGACAAGCACTGTGTGGATGGGCCATGGGGACAGAGGCTGTGGGGCTGTTGGGGGTGACCTGTGCCAGCACGGGGTGGTCCTTGCACCCCCATTTCTGGGGACTCCACAGTGTCCCCATGTCCTGCCTCAGCTTGTGGTAGCCACAGTGTTCCAGACCCTGGAAGGTCCGTGCCACTCTGGTGTCCCCATGGGGAAAGTTTGGGGACAATACCACAACCCGAGCCCTGGGTGCTGCTGTCCCCGCAGTGCCACCCCCATCAAGCCCTGTCCCTTCTCCCTTCCAGCCCAGACCCTCGGCCTCGCTGGTGAGTCCTCCCTCGGGGGATGCCATGTCCCCGCCCCGCTGTCCCCAGCCCCGCGGTGGCCCTGGCAGGCTGGTGTCCCCTGTCACCCGCAGGCACCGAGACCACCCAGCTCCTGGTGCAGCCCCCCTGGATGCCGGCGGTGCTGTGGGACCGGGTGACACTGACCTGCCAGGGCTCGGGGCCCGCCGGTGCCACCACCTGGTACAAGGACGGGCAGCGCTGGTGGCGGGAGGGACCCGACAACTTCGTTGTCACCGAGAGTGGCACCTACACGTGTGACAGACCCGGCACCAGGCTGAGCCCCCCTGTGAGAGTCTTAAATGGTGAGAGGGGATTTAAATGATTGGGGTGGCCCCCTGGTAGCTCTGGGTGGGCTCCACTCCGGGTGTGGCCTCACAAGGCAAGAGCCTGTGCCCTGCACACGGGGACATCCCAGTGCACCCCAGGGTGATGGGACCCCCGTGGTGACACCTGTGCCACGGGGCTGCTCCTGCTGTCCCTGGGATCCTCCCGCGCAATGCAGGCTCCACCAAGATGTCCCCGGTGCCACCTGGGACCTGTCTTGAGCCCCTCAGGGTGACAGGACCCCCCTGTCCCACAGACCCGCTGGTGCTGCAGGTGCCGGCATGGCCGCTGCTGGAGGGAGACACGGTGACACTGCGCTGCCGGGTCCTGCAGGACATTTTGGTCACCGTGGTGTCATTCTACCGTGGAGACAAGGAGATGAGGAGGTTCCTTCATGGGACCGAGCTGTCCCTGTCCCCTCTGCACCTGCGTCACAGCGGCCGCTACCGCTGCGGGGCCTGAGTGACCCTCGGGCAATCACGGGAGTGGCAGGAGTCTCGGCCGGTGACAGTGACAGTGCACGGTGAGCACCCCACACCTCTGCACCCCACAGCCCCTCCCCAGGGACTCAGGGTCACAAATCCCCCTCCCCTTTCCTCCCCAGAGCTCTTCACGGTTCCGGTGCTGGAGGGTCCCCCCGAGCTCATCGAGGGGTTCCCCCTCAATCTCAGCTGCCTCAGCACCCCCAGCCCCCTGCGGCCCCCAGCCCCCCTCCTGCACCTCTTCTACCGGGACAGGCGGTGGGTCGGGGGCCCGCAGGGGTCTCCACAGTTCCTGGTGCCCGCCGTGGGGGTCTCCCACTCGGGGAATTACAGCTGCCAGGTGCGCTCCGAGGGCGGGGCCGTGCAGAAGAGCAGCGCCCGGCTCGGCGTCACGGTGAGCGGTGAGTGCGGGGATGGGCACAGGGAGCCCCCGCAGCCCCCTCGGGTCCCCTGCCTCGGTACCTCCGTATCCCCCAGAGATATTTCCTGAGTCTCCCCACCTCTGCCCTGTGTCCCCTCATCCCTCTCTGTGGGGTGACCCCACCCACGACATCCCCAATCACACCCATCCACGCCCCCCGCGCCGGCTGCCAGCCCCTCCCTGTGACCTCAGCCCCGTCTGTGTCCCCGCAGTGCCCGTGGCCAATGCCACCATCAGCCCCGGTCCCCTGTCACACCAGGTGCATGCAGGTGACCCCATGACCCTGCGCTGCTCGGTGCAGGTGGGCTCAGCCCCTGTCACCTTCACCTGGCTGAAAAACGGGCAGGAGGTGGCCCGGGGTCCCCTCCTGGAGCTCGGGGATGTTGCTGTGGGACATTCGGGCACCTGCCAGTGCGTGGCCACCAACCAGCTGGGACAGGACGGGCACCGTGTTGTCGATGTGAAAGAAATGTTTGATAAGTTTTAGTTATGAATATAGTATAGCTTTTTAACTGTTAAGTTAGAATAGTGTTACCCTAAAAAGGCCCCTTGTCTTGGAAGATACTTTATCAGGATTGATAAGGTTACTAAGACAACGGGAACCTTCGCCTGGAGATTTACAAGGTCTCAAGGGTCTGACCACTGGTTGGCAGAATCCTAGAGACCACCTCTAAACTGGTATTGGATTTGTTAATGTTTAGGTAACTTTGTTGGAATGTTTGTTTGAGTTGTTTTATTGGCTTGTGAAGAGGATACCCACCCCCCCACTTTGAACCCCATGTACAAAATTCCCCTGCAACCCTTTGTCTGGGTCTTTCCAGAGGCACTGGACAGGGGCTGGGGAACCTCCAGACCCCCCAAATAAAACCTTTGTTTCCTGAATGCCTCGGAGGGTCCACTCTTTCTGACCACAGCCGTAACAGCATAAGTCGAGACTGCTTGCTGACCCAAAGACTCACAAAACAGTTGTGTGGCAGCGTGATTGAGCAGCTGGGTCGGCCCAAATAAGCCAGCAGGGCCTGAGAGTGTCACGCGAAGCTACACCGCGTGTTCCGGGCACTCAGCCCCGAGCTGGCCCTGGAGGTGACACCGCAGGAACACTGGGGTATAGGTGAGGTCACACAGGGTTCCTATCTGGGTCTGAGACCCCCGGGTTCAGCCCTGCTCTGTCCCTGCCAGTGACACAAATGGAACAGGATGGCACAGGAGGGGAACTCATGGGGTCACTGGGATTGCAGAGCCTCTGGGGTGACCCTGGTGACCCCAGTTGTGTCCCCTTCTGTTTCCTGCAGTGGCCTCAGGGGTCCTTGGGTCCCTGTTGTTCCTGGTCCTGCTCATGGGTATCATCGTGGCCTTTCACCGGTGGCACTGCATGTGTGGGTGACAATGGGGTCCTGGAGAGTGGTGGGAAGGCCCCCAGAAGACAGAGGCCATGGGGTGGCACCCGCAGCCCCTGCCTTGGGAGGGGCTGAGCCCCCAGTGACCTTGGCTTAGGGCCCTGGGGTGTCTGGGGTGGTGTTGGAGGGTCGTGCAGGGATGTTGGGGGTTCTGTCGGGGGTTTTTGGGGAATTCAGAGGGTCCCCCTCCCTGCCAGGTTCTGGGTTCTTGGGGGGAAATGGGTTGGTTCAGGATTTCTGGGGGGCATCCGAGATACTGGGGGGGCCTGGGGGGAACTGAGGGTCTGGGGGTGGTTCAGCATTCCCGTGGGTGGGTGGGGGCCCCTGGGACTCCAAAGTCACCCCTCCAGTTTTCCTTTGCAGATGCCAGGAAGCACCAGCAAAGGTGAGTGCAGGCTCCAGCCACCACGCACCTTTTCCCCAACCCCCCCAGCACCTCCCATCCCCTTCCAAACACCCCCTGATTCCCACAGGGCCCCCCCGCAGCCCCTGGCACCCCCCGGGGAGGATCCTCAGGCGACCTACATGCAGCTGGTGGGGCCACACGGGCAACCATGGGAACCCAGTGACATCTACGACAATCTGCACCCAAAGCTGGGACACTCTGGGAAACGGGAGGCGCTGGGTGACACTGGGGGTGCCCTCGCCCATGGCTCCTGTGCTTGCCCATCCTTCCAAGGGAGGTGGCCATGAGTCAGGGGGAGGCTGCACAGGGCACCCCGTGCTCCCCGTTTCACCTCCCAGGGGCTCCCCCATCCCCTTCCCAGTCCCTGCAGGGGCTCCCCAAGCCCCATCCGAGTGCTCCAAGTGCCCTCAGTGACTTCCCCACTCTCTCCCCACAGCACAGCCGGGGGTTCCCCGTTCCCCCTCCCATTCCCCGTGTCCAAGGGGCAGTGGGGGAGGATTCCTTCTGAGCGATCTCTTTGATGAAAATGAAGCACGAACAATATTAAATCTGAGAACTATTTATTGATAAAGGAGGTTGAGTGTTCTTATTGAAGGGGGGTTAGAAGAGGGAGTAGAGAGGGGAAAAGAGCCAGAGAGAGAAAGAGAAGACAGGAACAGCGTTACCATGAGAACACCGGGTGCCCTGCCGGCATCATCTCGGCAGACGGAGCGTGCGTGCGGGCGAGCCCTCGTGGCGTTTGCCGGTGGCTGGGCACTCCCAGAAGTGGTTTCCAAGCGGCGGCACCGGCGAGCGATGCCTGCGGGCTGGTGCTGCGGCACTGGCGGCTACGGGCTGGCTGCCACGGGCTGGGACCGCGGTGCAGCAGCCTCGGTGCTGCGGGCAACACGGCAGAGGCAGCGGGTGCGTGCAGGCAGCCTCGGCTCCTCTGGGGAAGTGGCGGAGCAGCAGGTTGTGGCTGGCGTGGCAGGAAATGGGAGGAAACCCTGGTGGCAGCAGCCGCGGATGGGTGCAGGCAGCAGCCGGTCCGCTGGGGAAGCGGTGGAGCAGCACCAGGTTGGGGAAACACGGGAGCTCCAGGTTGGGGCAGGAGTGGAACACCACATTGGGGAAGTGGTGGAGCTCCAGGTTGTCGCAGGAACGAGCTCACTCTCGGAAGCAGCCAAGCACGGGTGTGGACAGGGAAGAAGAACCACAGGGAGGAAAAGGCGAGGAGGGGAGGAGGGCCAAGCTGACCCCCTGAGCAAGCCCCCCCAAGAAACCCAAAGCAAAATGTTGTGTCACCGTTAACTGCTTTTATTTGCTGAGGCTCCTCTCACACCCTGATTTCCTGGGCATTTTTTTCCAGGGTATTTTTTCCCAGACATTTTTCCCACCAGCCAGCGGAGGATCACTCACAGCCCTCTCTTCCCTGATCAGCTGTTATGTGAAGCCTCCCGGGACAGGGACAAGGGAATGAGACTGGGAATGGGATCTGGACAGGAATTGGAGGAGGGTGACACACAGGAACGGGCAGGGGCCAACGGGGGGGTGACAGCAGGGAGAGGGGACCTTGGACAGGGACACTGGGAACCAGAATGGGGGGTCATAGGGACAGTTCCAGGGCAGGGGGTTGTGGATCAGCTGCCCCAGATCCTCCACCAGGGACTCCCAGCACAGCCAGAGCTGCTCACCTGGGGTGCCCAAAGCCCTCAGCAAACCCCAAATCCCTGAACAACCCCCAAGTCCCTGCCAGGAACCCTCAACTCCCTCCCACCCAGAATCCCCCACATCCCCTGGAAGATCCCCCCGTGTCCCCCATCCTTGTCTCAGTTCAACGTCTTTATTTTGACCCCGGTTTTGGCAGGGCTGTACCTCCTGCAGCCTCGGGCTCCTCTGAGCTGCCTCAATTCCATCTCTGCCACCCCTGGGATTTGCCCTTCCCAGCTCCGGGAGCGCCCGCACCAACCCCCACCCCCATCCCCCATCCCCCATCTGCCCCGAGGGTCACAGCACATTCCCGTAGGTGTCACTGCGTCCCCGCTGTCGCCCGTGGGGTCCCCGCAGCTCCGCGTAGGTCACCTGGGCATCCCGGAGCGTGGTGGCTCAAGGGGGACGCTGCAAGGGACAGCGGCTGTGGGATCTGGGCGGGGGTGACACCCGTGGGTGACGTGTCCCTCTGCCTGTGTCCCACCCTGGACTCACCCCCGCTCTGCTCGGTGCTCACGACGTGGGTGTACAGCACCTCCCCCTCCTCTGGGGGGGCCGGGGGAACCGGGGGGGGCCCTGCAGGGAGAAGGGGATGTGTGGGTGGGGATGGGGGGTCTTGGGGGCTGGGGTGAAAGGGGACAGGGTGGTTTGAGACCCCCACTCACCTTTCCTGCTGCTTCCTGGCAGCTGCAAAAGGAAAGAGGGGAGGGGTAACTCTTGGGGGTCCCCAAGTCCCCCTCAGGAATCCTGAAACCCCACTGGACCCTCAGTTTCTCCCAGGATCCCTGAGCATCCCTGATGGCCCCCAGAAACCCTGAACCACCCCAGTGCTCTGGACCCCCTGAGCCCCCAGGAGCCCAAGCCTGGCAGGGAAGGGGGACCCCCCAAACTCCCCCAGGATCACTGAGAGAAGCCCCAAGATCCCTGCAAGACCCTCTAACACCTCCCCAAATCCTTGAGGACCCTGAGCAAAGGTCCTTAGTGCTCAGCACAGCCCAAGGCAGGGGCTGTGGGTACTGCCCATCACCCCCACATTCCAGGTGGCCTCCCCACCTGCCCAGGGCCCCCGTTGTCCCCATTGTCACCCACCCCGGCGGTGCCACTGGTGCCAGCCCACAGCCACAGCCACGAGCAGGAGGAGGAAGAGGAGGGACCCGCCAAGCCCTGCGGCCACTCCTGGGGACAGAAGGGACACGTGGGGGTCACCTGTCACTCCTGGGGGTCTTGCACTCCCTGGTGACCCTGTGTGACCCCACCTGTGCCCCAGCGTCCCTGCGGTGTCACCTCCAGGGCCAGCTCAGGGCTGAGTGCCCGGAACACGCGGTGCCCGTCCTGTCCCAGCTGGTTGGTGGCCACGCACTGGTAGGTGCCCGAATGTCCCACAGCGACGTCCCCGAGCTCCAGGAGGGGACCCCGGGCCACCTCCTGCCCGTTTTTCAGCCAGGTGAAGGTGACAGGGGCTGAGCCCACCTGCACCGAGCAGCGCAGGGTCACGGGGTCACCTGCACGCACCTGGTGTGACAGGGGCCCGGGGCTGATGGTGGCATTGGCCACAGGCACTGCGGGGACACAGACGGGGCTGAGGTCACAGGGAGGGGCTGGCAGCCGACCGGGGGGGGGGCGTGGATGGGTGTGATTGGGGATGTCGTGGGTGGGGTCACCCGACAGAGAGGGATGAGGGGACACAGGGCAGAGTTGGGGAGACTCAGGAAATATCTCTGGGGGATACGGAGGTACCGAGGCAGGGGACCCGAGGGGGCTGCGGGGGCTCCCCGTGCCCATCCCCGCACTCACCGCGCACCGTGACGCCGAGCTGGGCGCTGCTCTTCCGCACGGCCCCGCCCTCGGAGCGCACCTGGCAGATGTAATTCCCCGAATGGGAGAACCCCACGGCGGGAACCAGGAACTGCGGGGACCCCTGCGGGCCCCCCACCACCTGCCCGTCCCGGTAGAAGAGGTGCAGGAGGGGGGCTGGGGGCCGCAGGGGGCTGGGGGTGCTGAGGCAGCTGAGATTGAGGGGGGAACCCTCGATGAGCTCGGGGGGACCCTCCAGCACCGGCACCGTGAAGAGCTCTGGGGAAGAGAGGGGAGGGGGATTTGTGACCCTGAGTCCCTGGGGAGGGGCTGTGGGGGTGCAGAGGTGTGGGGTGCTCACCGTGCACTGTCACTGTCACAGGCCGCGACTCCTGCCACTCCCGTGATTGCCCGAGGGACACCCAGCGCCCGCAGCGGTAGCGGCCGCTGTGGTGCAGCTGCAGAGAGGACAGGGAGAGCTCGGTCCCACGGAGGGACTTCCTCACCTGCTCTTCACCACGGTAAAATCGAACCTCGGTGACCCACGTGTCCTGCCGGACACGGCAGCGCAGTGTCACCGTGTCTCCCTCCAGCAGCGGCCGTGGCGGCACCTGAAGTACCAGCTGATCTGTGGGACAGGGGTGTCTGGCCACCCTGAGGGGCTCCAGACAGGGCCCAGGTGGCACCGGGGACATCTGGGTGGAGCCTCCATTGCATGGGAGGATCCCAGGGACAGCAGGAGCAGCCCTGTGGCACAGGTGTCACTACGGGTGTCCCATCCCACTGGGGTGCACTGGGATGTCCCCGTGTGCAGGGGACAGGCTCTTGCCTTGTGAGGCCACCCCCAGAGTGGAGCCCACCCAGAGCTACCAGGGGGCCAACCCAAACATTTAAGATCTCCCCTCACCATCTAAAACTCTCACGGGGGGGCTCAGCCCCGTGCCGGGTCTGTAACACGTGTAGGTGCCAATCTCGGTGACAGTGAAGCTGTTGCGTCCCTCCTGTCCCCAGCTCTGCTCGTCCTTGTACCAGGTGGTGGCACCGGCGGTCCCCGAGCCCTGGCAGGTCAGTGTCACCCGGTCCCACAGCACCGCCGGCATCCAGGGGGGCTGCACCAGGAGCTGGGTGGTCTGGGCGCCTGCGGGTGACAGGGGACACCAGCCTGCCAGGGCCACCGCGGGGCTGGGGACAGCGGGGCGGGGACATGGCATCCCCTGAGGGAGGACTCACCAGCGAGGCCGAGGGTCTGGGCTGGAAGGGAGAAGGGACAGGGCTGGGTGGGGGTGGCACCACAGGGACAGCAGGGAGTGCGGTGTCTGTCCCCAAACTGTCCCCAAGGGAACACTGGTGTAGCACAGGGGTCTCGGGGACAGGGACACCTCAGTCACCCCGGGCTGAGGCAGGACATGGACACCTCATGCTCAGGTCACCTCCACCAGCCTCACAGCTCCTCTCCCCACCGCCACATCCCCATGGCCCTGTGCTCGTGATCCCATTCCGATGGCATCTGTCCCCATAGCCCACCCACATGGTGACCCTTGTTCCTGTCCCTGCATCCCTGTGCCCCTGTCCCTTTCCCCACAGCTGCACCAGCCCCAAGGTTCCTTTTGCCACATCCTTGTCCCCACACCTCTACCCCCCTGTTCCTGTCCCCATATCCCCATTTACTGTCCTGTCTCCCCTCTCCTGTCCCCACAGCCACCCCACAGCCCCGGTCACCTCATGCACTGGCTCTGCTGCCCTTGGGGACCTCAGGGCACCCTGCAGCCCCCCTGGGCCGCCTCCCCACCGCTCTCTGCCCATCCCCATGCCCGGGGCACTCACCCCACAGGAGCAGCAGTGCCACCTTCCCGGCCATCCCCGTGTCCCCGGCCACCCAGGGCTGGCTGTCACTCGCTGTCACTCGCTGTCCCCTGGCTGGTGGTTGTTTGGCCAGGGTGGCAGGAAGCGAAGTCGCATCTCATCCTCATGCGTAGGTGGCCTTTGTTGGGGGTGGGGAGGCCACAAGCTGGGGACAGGCTGTGGGCAGGGTGGGGACAGGGCTGGGTGACGCAAGAGAGGACATGGGGTTCTCAGGAGTGGGGGGCTCAGGGGGTTTGGGGAGCCACGGTTGGGTGTCCAGGAGAATGTGGGGCTCCAGGGATTTGGGGTCATGGGATGGGGATGTGAGGGAATGGGGGGGTCCCATGGCAATGGGGGGTCCTGGGTGAATCAATGTCCTGGGGGAAGGGGCATTGTAAGGGATGGAGTTTGGAGGAGGGGGCTCCTCGGAATGGGGATCCTGGGCCAGGGAGATCCTGGGGAATGTGAGTGCTGGGATGGGGGTCCCAGGGAAGGGAAACTTCAGGAATGGGGGTGCCGTGGTTGGATTCCCAGGGGAATGGGGGCCCCAGGGATGGGCAGTGGCTGGGTGGTCCCGTGGGTCACAGCTCCTTCAAGGAATAAACCTCAGATTTTGGGATGACCCAGGGCCCAGCACTGCCCCCCTCGTGTGCTCCTGGTTTGGGGGAGGCCCGTAAGGGGATTCCGAGGGGCTCTGGGTCTGTGCCCCCCCAACCCCCAGTGACATTTTCCTCTCCTCATTTCCATTTCCTCCCTTTTACCCCTCAATTTCACAGCCCCCACCCCCCCACTCCCCCCAGTTCGTGCCTCAGTGACCCTGGGGAGCGGCCGAGCATGGAACGGGGTTGGGGGAACCCCAGGGTGGGGGAAGCAGGGGTGAGGGGTCTGCAGGGGGGGGTTGGGAGGCTGTGGGGGCTGGGGGTGTCTGGCTGTGCCCCCCCCTCTCCCAACACTTCCACTTTCTCTCTCCTGCAGCAGAAGGAAGAGGCCGTTTGTGCTGAGCCTCACATGGGGGGCGGGTTCTGTCCTGGGGGGCACATCCAGGGGGGTCCTGTCCTGGGGGGATCCTGTCCCGGGGAAGGGGGGACACATGCTGGCCAGGGGGGTCCTGTCCTAGGGGATGGCAGCTCCGGGAGGGCTCCAGACTTCTCCTTTCTGGCCGGTGCCCTGCAGGATCTGAGCTCCTGGGAATGGAGCCCCGGGCAGGAAGGAGCTCCCCAACTCCTCCTCCTCCTCCTCGCAGCCAGGGGCCATCCAAGTGTGGGGCCCGGCCCCGCTGCCCAGGGATGGGCACTGGCCAGCCCTGCTCTGGCCAGCCCCAGGTGGCAGCCAGCACCTGAGGGTCCCCCCCGACCCCTCGGCTTTGGTTCTGGCAGCTTTGGAGCTGCTGCAAAGGTGAGAATTCTGTGAGGGGATGAAAAAGGCCTGGATGTGGTTTGCTCAGCCCTGCCAGAAGCACAGGAGCCAATGGCAGCCCCAGCAGTGGCTCTGCCAGGGCCTTTGATGGTTTTTCAGAGCAGGGCTGGCTGGAAACCGCCCCTGCAGGGGCAGCGCTGAGGGAACCAGGCCGGAAATGCAGCAATTGGTGCTTTGATCTCTCTGCCCAAGGGGCTGAGAGAGCCCCAGAACCACTGCAAAGACAACAACAACCTGACCAGGACACTCCACCTTCCTGTCTCAAACCTGCAGCCCTTTGGAACAACCCAGAGAGTACCTTTGGCTTCTGGGTGTGGACACCAGAAGAGAGGGAAAAGTGTGGAAATATCGAGGTGGGGCTCCAGCCCTGGATCCAGGGGACAGGGGTGTCCCAGCAGGAGCAGGGAGTGCCCAGGCAGGGGAATTCAGGGCAGGGTGGAGCGCATTTCCCAGGGCAGCAGCTCCTGAGGGAACACAGGCATTTCCATGGATCCCTGTGTGCTGCTCCAAGGACAGACAGAGTTCCTGCCCTGTTGGGAGCAGGAGCCAGGGGAAGTAAATCAAATTTCAGGGTGCGAATGAGAAAAAGGGGAAGAGTTCCTGAACATGGCCCAGGCAAAGCCTTCCCCATGGGCTGGGGTGCTGCCCACAGGCAGGGAACAACCCCACGGACCTGCTGGGCACTCAGGGGGTTTCCACGCTCTGTGTTACCCACAAGCTGTGGGATGCACAAAGGGGCTACTAAAGGGAACCAAAACCCCATTTCTCTGTGATTTCTTTGTGTTTTCCTTGTCAGAGTCTTCTTGAGAGGGCAAGACTTAAAAGGATTCTATCGACCAGACCATTTTGTACTCTGCCAGTTTGATTATTGCTGAGTTTCTTTTTTCTTGGGGAAAAAAGTAGGGTGGGAAAAGATTTTTGCCTTTATTCCCTGGATGTAAAATTGTTCCTCAACCATCAGGCAGCCTGAGCCAAATTTAGCCTGGCATTGGCCATCATCAGGGCAAGGTCATATCAGGTGCCCCCTTTAGTTTGGGCAGCCCAGAGGTCACAGGGCCCCCCTGGGCACAGCAGGAAGGCTCAGGGCCCTCCCAGGACAGAGGTGCCCAGGATGTGCCACCTTGTGGGACAGGAATCCCCAAGGATGTGTCACTCCCAGAAGGAGGATCCCACCTGGGACAAGACCCAGGTGTCCCCACAGCAGAGGAGCCCTTTTCCCTCAGGGCAGGACCCTCTGGATGTGCCCCCCAGGACAGAACCCACGTCCTCAGCTCAGCATGAACGGCCTCTTCCCCCTGCTGCAGGAAAGAGAAAGTGAAAATCTTTCATCCCTCACAGCCCCCCAAGCACTGCCTGAACCCCCAAGTCCCCTTTTCCCCTTCCTGGGATCCCCCAGCGTTACCTGCTCAGGTGTTCCCTGGGGTCGCTGAGCCAGGAAATGGAGGAGGGATGGGAAAAAGCCCCAGGGTGTGTGGGGCACAGACCCAGAGCATCAACCCTGGGGTGCCCCCCCGGCCATGAGCTCCCTGTGGGGGCTGTGCTGGGCTCTGGGTCACCCCAACATCTGAGGCACCTGGGGAAGGAGCTGCGACCCCCATGCACACCCAGCCCAAGTTCCCTTGGGAACCCAACCATGGGACCCCCATTCCCTTGGTGTCTCCTCCCTGGGACCCCCCTCCCAGGACTCCCATTGCCCAGGACCACCATTGCCTTGATCCCACCCCATGGGCTGCTCCTTCCCCCAGAACCCCTCTTCCCAAGAGTCTCCTTTTCCCCCCTACATCCCCCAACCCTGGGACCCCCATCCCCTGTCCCGAAATCCCTGGGGATCCTGTTCCCCCAGGACCCCCGTCCCTGGATCCCCCCAGGCATGGAGACCCCAATTCCCCTGCACCCCCATTCTCCTGGACACCCATCCTTGGTTCCCCAGAACCCCTGAGCCCCCCCACTCCTGGGAACACCGTCCCCCACCGAGCCCCCAGGCTGCCCCATCATGTCCCCAGCCTGTCCCCTGCTGTGACTCCACCTTTCCCCCACCCTGCCCCCACCAAGGGCCACCTACGCGTGGGGACAGGGTGTGACCTTTCTTTCTTCCTCTTCATCCCAAGAGCCGCCACCCAGGGCACCGGTGGCCACAGCAGCGAGTGACAGCCAGCCCTGGGTGGCCGGGGACACGGGGATGGCCTGGAAGGTGGCACTGCTGCTCCTGTGGGGTGAGTGCCCCGGGCATGGGGATGGGCAGAGAGCGGTGGGGAGGGGGCCCAGAGGGGCTGTGGGGTCCCCTGAGGTCCCCAAGGGCAGCAGAGCCAGTGCATGAGGTGACCGGGGCTGTGGGGTTGCTGTGGGGACAGGAGAGGGGGGCAGGAACAGGGAACTGGGAAATGGGAACAGGAACAAGGTCGGTGGAGGTGTGGGGACACGGTTGTGGAAAAAGGAACCTTGGGGCTGGTGCAGCTGTGGGGACAGAGACAGGGGCACAGGGATGCAGGGACAGGGACAAGGGCCACCATGTGGGTGGGTTATGGGCACAGGTGACATCAGAATGGGATCACGGGCACAGGGCCATGGTGATGTGGCTGTGGGGACAGGAGCTGTGAGGATGGTGGACGTGACTTGAGCATGAGGTGTCCCTATCCTGCCTCAGCCCAGTGTGACTGAGGTGTCTCTGTCCCCAAGACCCCCGTGCTACACCAGTGTTCCCTTGGGGACAGTCTGGGGACAGGCACCGCACTCCCTGCTGTCCCTGTGGTGCCACCCCCAGCCAGCCCTGTCCCTTCTCCCTTCCAGCCCAGACCCTCGGCCTCGCTGGTGAGTCCTCCCTCGGGGGATGCCATGTCTCCGCCCCGCTGTCCCCAGCCCCGCGGTGGCCCTGGCAGGCTGGTGTCCCCTGTCACCCGCAGGCACCCAGACCACCCAGCTCCTGGTGCAGCCCCCCTGGATGCCGGCGGTGCTGTGGGACCGGGTGACACTGACCTGCCAGGGCTCGGGGACCGCCGGTGCCACCACCTGGTACAAGGACGGGCAGAGCTGGGGACAGGAGGGACCCGACAACCTCATTGTCACCGAGAGTGGCACCTACACGTGTGACAGACACGGCAGTGGGCGCAGCCCCCCCGTGAGAGTCTCAAACGGTGAGAGGGGGATCTTAAATGATTGGAGTGGCCCCCTGGTAGCTCTGGGTGGGCTCCACTCCGGGGGTGGCCTCACAAGGCAAGAGCCTGTCCCCCGCACACGGGGACATCCCAGTGCACCCCAGTCTGATGGGACCCCCGTGGTGACAACTGTGCCAGGGGGCTGCTCCTGGTGTCCCTGGGATCCTCCCACGCAATGGAGGCTCCACCCAGATGTCCCCGGTGCCACCTGGGACCTGTCTGGAGCCCCTCAGTGTGACCGGAATCCCCTGTACCCCAGACGAGCTGGTGCTGCAGGCGCCAGCACGGCCGCTGCTGGAGGGGGACACGGTGACACTGCGCTGCCGGCGCTGGCGGGACATGTCGGTCTCCGGGGTGCGATTCTCCCGTGGGAAAGAGGAGGTGAAGAGGTCCCTTCATGGACCCGAGCTGTCCCTGTCCCCTCTGCAGCTGCACCACAGCGGCCGCTACCGCTGCGGGGGCTGGGTGACCCTCTGGCGATCACGGGAGTGGCAGGAGTCGCGGCCGGTGACAGTGACAGTGCACGGTGAGCACCCCACACCTCTGCATTCCCACAGCCCCTCCCCAGGGACTCGGGGTCACAAATCCCCCTCCCCTCTCCTCCCCAGAGCTCTTCACGGTGCCGGTGCTGGAGGGTCCCCCCGAGCTCATCGACGGGTCCCCCCTCAATCTCAGCTGCCTCAGCACCCCCAGCCCCCTGCGGCCCCCAGCCCCCCTCCTGCACCTCTTCTACCGGGACGGGCGGTGGGTCGGGGGCCCGCAGGGGTCCCCGCAGTTCCTGGTGCCCGCCGTGGGGGTCTCCCACTCGGGGAATTACAGCTGCCAGGTGCGCTCCGAGGGCGGGGCCGTGCAGAAGAGCAGCGCCCGGCTCGGCGTCACGGTGCGCGGTGAGTGCGGGGATGGGCACGCAGCCCCCTCGGGTCCCCTGCCTCGGTACCTCCGTATCCCCCAGAGATATTTCCCGAGTCTCCCCACCTCTGCCCTGTGTCCCCTCATCCCTCTCTGTGGGGTGACCCCACCCACGACATCCCCAATCACACCCATCCACCCCCCCGGTCGGCTGCCAGCCCCTCCCTGTGACCTCAGCCCCGTCTGTGTCCCCGCAGTGCCCGTGGCCAATGCCACCATCAGCCCCGGTCCCCTGTCACACCAGGTGCGTGCAGGTGACCCCGTGACCCTGCGCTGCTCAGTGCAGGTGGGCTCAGCCCCTGTCACCTTCACCTGGCTGAAAAACGGGCAGGAGGTGGCCCGGGGTCCCCTCCTGGAGCTCGGGGACGTCGCTGTGGGACATTCGGGCACCTACCAGTGCGTGGCCACCAACCAGCTGGGACAGGACGGGCACCACGTGTTCCGGGCTCTCAGCCCCGAGATGGCCCTGGAGGTGATGCCTGGCTCACCCTGGGTCACAGGTGGGGTCACACAGGTGGGGTGCCAGGGTTGTCCAGGAGCCCTGGGGTTCAGGTGACCCCGATGTGTCTCCCTCTGTCCCCTGCAGTGGCCGTGAATGTCGGCAGGACCCTCCTGTTCCTGCTGCTGCTCCTGGCTGTCATCGGGGGCTGTCACTGGTGGCACAGCCGGGGTGGGTGACAATGGAGGGGGATGGGGGTCCCGGGGTGAGGGGAAGCCCCCCGAGTGGGGGCAGAGACGGGGCAGCACCCAGGGCCCCTGAGCCGGGGGAAACTGAGCCCACAGTGACCTCGGCTGGGGGTGCTGGGGGCTGTGGGGAGAATTTGGAGGGTCTTGGTTGGGCTCCAGGGGCACCCCTGGGTGGGCTTTGAGGAACATTGGGGTGGCACTGGGAGCTCCTGGAGGGTTTGGGGCGCTCTTGGGGGCCCATGCAGGGATGCTGGGGGATCTTTCTGGGGTCCTGTGGGAGTCTGGGGGGTGCCCCTCCCTGCTGGGCTTGGGGTTCTGGGGCTCAGAGGGTCGGGGGCACCGGGGGGTTGGGGGCACTGCAGCAACTCTGGGGGGCTCAGGGGTGCTTGGAGTGTCCAGGGGGGAATCAGGGGTCTGGTGGGAATTGAGGCTGCAGTGGGGATTTGGGGGTCCTGTGGGGATTTGGGGGTCCCGTGGGTGGTTGGAGCTGCTGAGGTCTCAGGAAGGTTCAGGGGTCCCGGGGTCCCCATGGTCACCCCCTCCCCTTTCCCTTTGCAGCTGCCAGGGAGCCCCAGGACAGGTGAGTGGGGGGATCCAGCTGGGACTCCCCTCTCCCCCACCCCAGACACCCCTCAGACCCCCCCTTATCCCCACAGGACCCCCCCACGTTTGGGCACCGAGGGGGCAGGGGGTGAGTACAGGGGGGGACAGGGAAACGTCACCCACGGGTGTCACCCCCACCCAGGTCCCCACAACCGCTGTCACTCTCAGAGCTCCCACGGGTGTCCCCTGACCCTGCCCCACCTCGGGATCCACAAGTGACCAAGGTGGAGCTGCCGGGACCCCCGAGGGACAGCGGGACCCCAGTGACATCGACCAGGACATGATGTGACACTGGGGGCACTGGGGACACTGGGGACACTGGGGACACTGTGACACTGGGGACACTTGGGACACTGGAGGTCCCTGACCGAGGCCACCCCCCCGTGTTTGTCCCCCCCCGGCTCCCTTGGGTGCCCCCCGTGCCACGAGTGGGGGATCCCCTGTGGGGCTGCCCAGAGCTTCCCGTTCCAGCGCTCCCAGTGCTCCCAGTACCCCCAGGGGCTCCCCATTCCCTCCCCAGTGCCGGGGGCGGGCACAGGAGCCTTGTCACTCCCGTTGGGGTCAAACCGCAGCTTTTGGATTAAACCGGGAGCGATGGTTTTTGTTTGTCCGGCTCTGCCTGCTCAGCTCGGACCGAGGAGGGTCCCGCTCAGGCTGTTGAGCAGATCGGAGCGGGATTTGCAGGATTTTTGGGGCTCTCTCCGTCCCCTGGGTACAAATGGTACAAAATGCTCGATCGGGGCATTTCCGGAGCGGTTCCCCCGCAGCTGCCCTGCAGAGGGGAAGGAGCTGCCGCTCCCTGTTTGTCCCCTTGGGGTGACAGCGGCCAAGGGCTCGGGGACCTGCGGCCCCACGGGCACCGATCCCGCAGCTGCCGAGCCCCTCGGGCCTGGCTGGAGCCCCGCCACAGAGCCGGCAGTGGACAGGGGTGTTGCCAAATTGCACCCCAAAGCCCTCGGCACCTCCAGCCCTGCCCGGTGCCCCCGGTGCCCCAAGCCCCGCACTCGAGCGGCGTCCAAGTCCCGGAGCTGCTGGCGAGGGAGGCGGGGAGAGGCTGGGGCAGAGCTGGGAAGGGCAAATCCCAGCGGTGGTAGAGATGGAATTGCGGCAGCCCAGAGGAGCCCGAGGCCGCCGGAGGAACAGCCCTGCGGGGAGCAGTGAGGGGCACCAGGGGCTCCCGAGATTCCCCCGCAGCCCGTCGGGTATTCCAGCTGGTAAGGGGAGTCCTCAGCTCTGGACTCCAGGAGGGCTGAACCACCCCAAAAAGTATCTCCTCGGAGACACTCCTTAGGGGGTCAAAAGCAATCCTCTCAGCTGGCGGGTAGCGGCTCAGCAGGGGGGGTAGTGGTTCAGCTCTTAGTGATTTCAGCTTGTGATTCCAGCTCCTGCCCCCTGCGAGATTCGCCTCCCCTCTGGCCGGCCTGAGGTGTTGAGAGAGAGAGGGTTCCGTTCGGCAGTTCCGCAAGCAGCTTTATTGTAGAGGCATCAGCGAAGGGAGCCGAGGACGGAGGGCCCTCTCGATCAGTGATCTTTAGGGGGTTTTATAGGCAAACCGGTGGGAGGGAGAAAGTGTACAAAGCCAATCAGTTACAACAGATCTACATAAGGTCCCGAGGGTGCTTGTGGGTCTTCAGAAAGTTCGTCGTGACCGGGGGTTGCTTTGTTACTTCAGGGTCTGGGTGAGGTTGCAAAATTCTTCTTCCCTCCAAGGCAGAGCCACCGGGGCTCCACCCACCCCCACAGTGGGGGTCCCCGGGGAGCAGAGACCCCCCCCCTGCAGCCCTGCAGGAGCCCCCGGCCGAGCAAGGAGTGCCTGAAGGGGCTGTGAGCCTGCGGGAAGCCCCCCCTGGAGCAGCTCCCGAGAGGGGAAGGTGTTTTGCAGACGCGTTTCGCTTCCCCTTTTCCAGCCCTGAGCTGATGAATGATAAATTCAATTCATTTCCCCGAGTCGAGCCCGGTTTTGGCCCTCCCTGCCCTCCCTGCCCTTCTCCCAGGACAGGGCACCACCGGCTGGGATGTGCCACCCCCAGGATGTGTCACCCCCACCACAGGGACACCCCTGAACAGGGACAGGACCCCCTGGATGTGCCCCCCCAAGGACAGAACCTGTCCCCCTCCGTGTTGGGGGGAGGGGGCACAGCCGGACACCCCCAGCTCCCCAAACCCCCCCAGCTCCCCTACTGCCCCCGCACCCCTTTTCCCCTCCCTGGGGTCTCCTCATCCCAGTACCTGCTCAGGAGCTCCCCGGGATCGCTCAGCAGGGACCTGGGGGTGCAAAAGTGACAGAAAAAAGGAAGGAAATGGAAATGAAGAGAGGAAAAAGCCCCTGGGGTCTGGGGTGGGTCACTGACCCAGAGCCCCTCGGAATCCACCTGGGGTGACGCCCAGTGAACCAGGAGCACATGGGGAGGGCAATGCTGGGCTCTAACTCACCCCAAAATCTGAGGCTCACCCCTTGAAAGAGCTGTGACCCATGGGCACACCCAGCCACTGCCCTCCTTGGCACCGCAATTCCCCTGGGAATCCAACCACGGGACCCCCATTCCTGAAGTTTCTCTTCCCTGGGACCTCCATCCCAGCACTCACATTCCCCAGGATCTCCCTGGCCCAGGATCCCCATTCAGAGGAGCCCCCTCCCACAAACTCCATCCCTTACAATGCCCCTTCCCCCGGGACACTGATTCACTCACGACCCCCCATTGCCATGGGCCCACCCCAATCCCCCCACATCCCCATCCCATGACCCCAAATCCCTGGAGCCCACGTTCTCCTGGGACTCCCAGCCCTGAGCCCCCCACCACTGGGACCCCAGACCCCCTGAGCCCCCCAGTCCTGTGAAACCCATGTGCCACCATGTGCCACTCAGCCTTGTCCCCAGCCTGTCCCGACCCTGCCCACACCCTGCCCCCAACAAAGGTCACCACAACCTGGAGACGAGGTCTGACCTCACTTCCCCTTTGGACAAAGAGCTGCCAACCAGGGGCCGGTGGCCACAGCAGCGAGTGACAGCCAGCCCTGGGTGGCCGGGGACATGGGGATGGCCGGGAAGGTGGCACTGCTGCCCCTGTGGGGTGAGTGCTCCGGGCATAGGGATGGGCAGAGAGCGGTCGGGAGGGGGGCCAGGGGGACTGCGGGGGCCCCTGAGGTCCCCAAGGGCAGCAGAGCCAGTGCATGGGGTGACCGGGGCTGTGGGGTGGCTGTGGGGACAGGAGAGGGGGGACAGGACAGGAGGGACAAAAATGAGGAGACAGATTTGGGGAGGCATCATGGGGCTGGGGCAGCTGTGGGGACAGGGACAGGGGTAGAGAGATGCAGGGACAGGGACAGAGGGACAAGCACTTTCACCGACTCATTTGTCACCATGGAGGTAAGACCTACTCATTCCTTTGCTGAAACTCACAGGCGAAAGGTTCCCTCCAATTATTTGACATATTTAAATCCCTTCTCAGAAGTTACTGACAGCAGAGTAGGGGTCTCTTGAGGGTCTCTGCTGGTCATTTGGGGAACATCCCACTCCTCAAATTCTCCTTGGATGCTCAAGAGCCTCCTACAACCACTTGCTTCCCCCTGAATGCATTCCAGCGACCTTCTTAGGAGGACTACTCTATTCTCAAGGCTGAGGGAGCCACTTGCACACAGCAATCACTGCACTGGGGGAATAGAGGGCTCAACGCTGTCTGTTCATGCAAACGGAATTCATGATTTGTTACAGTTCAACATTTTCTCAACACCTTCCTTCTCTGGGAATTGCTCACAAGCATTTCCTCAATGCACCTGGAAAATGGTTCTGCTGACTGAAGCCACATGGTGCCTTTCCTTCAGCAATGAAGAAAGAAAACACAAATTGCCTACTGAAACCCTTCTGCTCCCTTCCTTCACTGCTCAAGCACAACCCACTGGCTCATCCCCGATTCCCTTGGTGATATATGAAGTAATATTTGGCTGCAGCCAAAAGATTATTAGAAAAAAGAATGAAAGTTGTTGGTTTGAGGTGTTGTTATTGAGGGTTTGGATTTGTTCTAGTTGATTTGTTGGGTGTTGCTGTGAGCTGGGAGAGGGGCCAAGTTGAAGACCAGACCAAAAGGGAAGTAGGATAAGACGGACAAGTAGACTGTGAGGAGAGAAGATAAGTTCCCCAGTATCCAGCCAAAGGGAAAGGGGAGATGGTTTGCCCTGGGCTGGAAAAGGCAATAAAAAGCAGCGTTCTGTTGGGGTGTGTGTGTGTTAGGCTCTTGGGAGAGCGAGATCCACACCCAGCTCAGGTGAATCCTTACTAAGAAAGTGTTCTCTTTTGCTTTGATGACTTTGTCCCCATTGAATTTCATCGAAGAGTTGGCTCCTTTCTAACACCTCTCTCCCAGCAGCTCAGGGCTGTATTGCACAGTGCTTGCTGTGTGTCAGACAGCACAAAGCAGGCTGGCCTGGTGCCCCTGAATATTTCTGCACAACACTCTGCATTTCACCCCTTTGCTCTGGCTCGGTGCAGAGCTCCAGGAGTGCAGGCGCTTCCTCCCAGAGCTGTGTGAGGCCCTGGCTGCTGCAGATGTGCCCTGACAAGCTGTCCCTGCCTGAGGCTGCCCTCGGTTCCCCTGGCAGAAGCGCCGTGCCTGAAGGACGCTGCCCTGTGCCAGAGCCTGCGGAGCAGCCCGGCTCCCTCCCGCTGTGCCCAGAGTGCTGCACACACTGCTCACCTTTGCCAGCAGTTCCAGGGCAGCCGGCACAAGAGCAGGAATGCTCAGCCAGGCCTCCAGCCCTCGGCTGTCCTTTGCCTTTCTCTCCTGCTGTGCAGACTCCACAGGGCCAATGCCACCAGGCTGTGCTGTGCCCAGCATGGCTGCGCTTCCCCTCGGCAGCGGCAGCTGCCAGCTGGGCTCTGAGAGCCGAGGATTCGCCCAGGGCCACCAAGAGGCACCCAGGGCCGGGCTGCTGCCTCTTGCAGCTCCAAGGGCCTCATTGCAGCCTCCTCTGCCCAGGCTCAGGCTGCTCCGGGCTCTGCCAGGGCTCTGCTGGGGCTCCGGCCTGGGCAAGGCAGGGCCTGCTCTCACCTCGCCCTCGCTGACAGCTCTGCACCAGCTCTGCAGCTTTCCCTGCAGCGTCCCTGTTATAAATTTTAAGAGCCAATTTCAATCAAAAACAATTTATTGCCAAGGAGAAATTTCGAACAAGAAATTGACACAAAATGGACAAGGCCAAGCAAATCAAGGAAGCGATGTGCACTAGGTGAAAACCTCAGACGTGAGCTCCGCAGCGTCACGTCCCTCCGAGGTTTCACCCCGTGTGCCTCGAGGTCCGCCTGCTTTATCCCCTTCTTGGTTTGGACTCTGTGTACATGTCCTGACTTGTCCCACAGACCCAGATGTCGGGGGAGGGGGGGGGAAGCGGTCTTGAAACTTCTCTGCTGCGGATCTGTTGTTGAATTCCAAAATTTCTATAAGTTCCTTTGTCCCTCGACATAGTGGTTGATAGGATTTGGAAAACAGAGACTCCATCTGAAAGGATTTCCTGGGTGTGAGGGTGTTCTCGAGCACCCTTAATTTCCCAGTCTAGATATGTCTTTGGGCCATTGATCCTTATCAGATGGTGATCATCCCTTGCTCTAGTTGCTCTTCAGCTTTCATTGGTATTGTAATTTCTTTGTCTTCTTCTTGGAACTGGAGACAGCTCTTGCAAAATTTTCTAAGCCTCTCTGTGGGAAGGGGGGTTCCTTTGGCTTTCTTATCAACTGTATTTCTACTATAACAACAAGTATTATGAAAACATGAATTATTCCTTATGACAGTCCCTGATCTCTCTGCTTTCTCACTTGAGCAAAACTCTCCTCCAGCCACAGAGATTGCACTTAGGGATACAAATCCAAGGGGCAGGAACCCAAATGCTCTTGAGTCATAGCTCAAGGCCTGCATCTGCACAGGATATTTGGGCTGCCCTACTCCTCCTTTGCAGATTCTGCCTGCAAATACCACTGCCCTTTCTGCCTCAAACACAAGTGCCACAGCTGGGGAAAACCCAGCCAGTGGGCCATATTCCAAAGGCACTGTGGCCTGGAGAGGATGAATGAAGAAGAGCCTTCCCCACTTTCAAACCCTACCAAAGAAGCCATCAATGTCACTTTCCAGCTCTAAGAACGAACAGGCCATTCAGAAGGAAATGTTGAGATTTCTCACAGGCTCAGAAGGAGGGAAAGGAGTTCAAGTTTTAGAATCTTTATTTATTTAAAATCCTCTGCTACAATTGTACTCTACAGTATTATGCTATAATCCTACTCTACAATTCCACTCTACATTGCTCCTCTGTAGTATTTGTTAATTCATGTTCCCAAAAATATTAATGATAAAGTAATTCACGATTTCCTGATAGGGTG